>CAXAMN010004503.1:124747-136620 GCA_963970005.1 Durusdinium trenchii
ATTAAACATTCAAACCGATTCCAACCGAACCGAAACCTCACTGAATCTTGCTAAAGCAAAGAGAACTCAGGCAGCCGAGGCTACCTTTCGTGATTACCATGCCACACGAGCCATCCAGCTGGAGGGCAGCACTGCACGTATTGGGTGACACTGCGCACTGTGCACTTCAGTGAGACGCTGTTCTCCGTGAAGGCGGGGGGCACGATCAGCAGCAGGGGTGACCTTTTCAAGATTCCGAAAGCATGTGCACCATCGTCACGTAGCGTACCATCTGGAAGGCCAGAACGAAATTGCTTCAAACATTTGGCCACCGACAGGCCCGTTTTTGCAAAGCACGGCGATCCCGCTGCATACCCCCCAGATGATCAGCCGCTGCCCGTCGACATGCAGCGGCATTCTTGAATTGTTTGATGTGATCCAACTCCACGCAACTGACAGGAGTCTCTCAAAGCATGCAGAGCTTTCCAAATACAATTCTTCAACAATTGAAAAAGAAAGTCCCTTTGGGAAGACTGCAACAACCACAACGACGTGTTATCACAATGGTAAAGAAGATCCGAAACAAACAGAAGCCACTAAGCACAAACTTGATTGCACACCGCCAGCACGACTGGAGGAGTGCCACAAAAGGCATTCTGATCACCGACGTGTCTTTGAACCGGAATGGTTAGAATCAGGAACCGTGCGTCCACACCACATCCACAAATGAGAATCTATCCTTCTGTTGTTGACTACTTACTTCTGTTGCTGGTGATGGAGTGAGGTCGATGTGCTAAGCCAACCACGCATTTTGACGTCTTAAACGCATGAACTACATGACCACCGGGAAAGTGTATCGAGTTTCTTTACTTTACTTGCACCGACAAAATGTCAACAGCCTTTGGAAAGAAAAACGTCCTGCAAACAAACTAAGTGCGCTAGGTGCCATTTGGCAAACGCATCAACAAGTAGAGTTCCATCGGATGCAAAACTGTCCTTGCCTCACAAAAGTGAGCTGCAAGCATCCAACGCAAAAGGCAGCAACCAAAAACAGGCGCAGCATTTGGCCTGCCACGTGGAGAGAACACAACCATGACTGTTGCATTCGCTTGATTCCCGCCTCAACAATTTGGATCCAACAGGACGGTTGCTAAAGGATGATATTCAAAAGCGGCTGCAGGCATGAAAACAATGCAAAAGTTGTTTCTGCACGCTCCAGCACTCCAGTTGGTGTGGACAACACAAAACACAAAAATGCGCAAACTGGCAAAGCAAACCAAAAGGTCATACAGGTTTTGAGGCCCAGCAACACAAAAATCCCGGACTCGACACCAAAACAAATCAATCTATATAGTCACAGCCCCATAATTAAGCAATAAATGGTAAGTCAACAAATCAGATCCATGATTTGTTCGACTGTGTATATGATAAAGTATCGCCACTGGTGGTAACAAATTCCAGAAAATTGCAGGATACACGTTGATTTCATCCCCAAGTTCCGATGAAATTGATTGTTTTGTCCGTGGTTTTGTCCAAAGTCCACGGTTTCCTTGAGCCCAACCATTTGAAGAATAAGTGTTGCCTCATCGCAAAAAATTAACAAAAACTGCCAAAACAGTCGTGGATGTGCTTCACAAATGGTTTCCATCGAACTTGGTATAAACAATAACGCATGCAGACACGAAGAACACAAACAAATGACACAAACCATTTGTATTTGTTTTTTCATGCGCACCCTCTTCAATCGAGCGTGCAAATTCACACCGGGCCAACGTTTGGGAACACCCGGCTACCAAAACCAAACTGGAATGTCACACTTAAACCCAAACTCACTTTGATTTTGTTCAGTGCTGTGACAAGAATCCTGAAACCACAATTTGAAGTTAACGCTATGGCTTGTAATTGTTGGATAATTGATTTCCAACGTGTTTCGCCCAAGCTGCCTTCACCTGCAACACCCTCAGTTTGCACAATGTTTGGTCTGCCCGCGAAGTTGCAGTTTCCACCCGCCTAACATGCAATGTCACACAACAAAATACAGGAAGCACAAAGAGTCAACCCACCACCTGTCATTCAATCACTTCATCAAGCGCCTCACTTCAAGTCATCATCAACCTGCCGATTGGAGGAACAAAACCTTCATGAAACACGTGGTGCAAAGTGGGAGGAAGTAGTGGTGCGCAGCACATGCCACATTGGCAACATGTTATTTTGGATTTGCCTAGTGTTCTTCGAATTTCGATTTTTACTGCAAAAAAAATCCTGCACCCAACTGCAATCCTTTTGTGACGTTATCGCATCCAAAAGCCATGGATGCGCCTGCTTGTCATGGCAGGTTAGTCAGGAGCCTCACCAAAGAGAAACGACCAAAAACGGTCCTCTCAAAGGATTACCACCAGAAAGTGGATGCTTTTCTCGTCGCCAGCGCGAAGGCAAAAGGACATGCTCAAAGTGCACTTCGTTGCTTGGTTTCTGCCGTCCCCCAAACGAAATGTGGCTGGAGGCCACTGACAGTGAGCACAATCGATGAGCACAACAGCAGGACCAAAAGAAAAAAATTGCACCAACATGGACCCAAACGGCGTCAGCATTTTTGTCGTCGGCGTCACTCCGAAAATTCTAATGTTGGTGGAAACGAATACAAGTATCTTTTCTGAAGCCTCCAGCTGTTTGGGAACTGCACCTGAAATAAATGATTGAAAACATCGCGCAAACAAAAGATGGGATGCCGGATAAATGTCGTAAGAAGATCCGATGGTGATATCGCATTTTGATCACTGTGTCATGTTGCTTCACAGCCACATGAACACCCAGGTGAGACGGTGATAAACGGGCCCACAACGTGGACAAGCAGGACAGGCAGAACAAAACAAGGACGGGGTTTGCGACTGCCTGATTGGCCGGCACTCATCTCAGCTTCAAACGACGACAACGTCACGCTGGACTGGTGTCGCGAGAACGCTTTCAACAGCACGCCCCTGTACATCAGACACACACCGCTGGCTGAACGTCTGTTGAGCACTCGCATGGTTGCAGCGTCTGCAAAGCCACAGGCTTGTCCTCGACCTCATCTTCGCGCGGAAACCTCTGAGCCACCTTGAAGTCCTGAGGCACACTGGCACTGATGGGTCCTGATCAATCGTTTCCTCGATTGCCGCTCGGATGTCAATTCCAAATTCATGCACTCATCCATGTAGTCGGGATTGACCGACATGAAGGGCCGCACCGCCCCGTGCTCTCGCGATGGTTCTTCCCAAGAACTTCAAGGTGCCTCCTGACATAGCTATGGAGGGCGAAAATGTGAAACCGTTTCAAACGCACTCTTGCGAGCACAGAAACGGATTCATTCTGTCACACAGTCTGCGCGTACACTGGCCCTGCCTGTACGCGCTTGGGCGGCATGCGCACAACAGTCACTCGTACTGGGGAATTCCTGGTTCTTGAGCCAGCAACACTATTCAACGTGGTTTTTATTTCCCAGCAAACCTTGTTTCCAAGCAAACCTTGACGTCTCACAAACTCACGTCTCTACCGCCAGAAACAAAAATTTGAGCCTATGTCGTGGGGAGGGTTCGTGGCGCTACTTTGGGGTCACGGGCCGGGACCTTGCGGGACATCGCAAGCTCCAGACCCAAGTGTTCCCTGCCAAACCTCAACCACGACCATCCACGCCCAGTGTTCCCTGCCACACCTCAACCAAGACTATCCACGCCCAGTGTTCCCTGCCGGACCGGGCCTCAACCACGACCATGCACGTTCAGTGACCACGGCTGGGACCACGCCACAATTGGTGGGACATCTGCGGGCCTGAGGGCCACGGGTCGGGACCGCAACGCAACTTTGCGGGATCGCTGGGCCCGAGGGCCACGGGCAGGCCCGCGGGCCACGGGCCGGGACCTCCACCCTATTTGGGCTTTACAACGTCAGTGAAAAGGGAGGGGCAGGTAAGGAGCGGAACCGGAACAAAGGACAAGAAGGAAATTTTAATGTTAACATTGTATCCCAGGGTTCGTTCCAGACAGGGTGTTGAGTGTTGACCGTCTTCTTTCAAACAACACTGCGCATTGCTTCAATGATCTGCAATTGCGCTGTGTAATCCAACAAAGGCTGCACTTTCTCACAGTCAGTCTCCACGCAAACAAGGTTTTGCCTATGTTTTGAGTGAAACACCACAGCACTTCACTCCGAATCACCTGGTATACAAGGCATGGCCCCGAAAGCTCAACTCTGCCACTCGTCGCAGCAACGTAACTCTCAACAGAATGTTGCCATGTCGAAAAGAGACACTCATGCGCGCTTAGGGCCATTCTCGTGGTGACATTGAAGGTTGTGAGTGGGCAGTGGGGAGTTCACTGGGTGGTTGAGGACTCTATCATCCTCTGCCTAGAGAAGTTATGAGGGAGGTGCAGAGGGACATTGATGGCACATGCGATGCAGTCGCGGCACCGTTAGCAGAGCTCTTCTCCTTCCTAGGGTCACACGCTCTGCTCCGATGTCGCCTTTTGGCGGCACGGCTCACATCGTTTTGTTCAAACATGCGCACGTCCGAAACGTCACAAGCTCAAGCTGCTGCGAGGCCGGCCGCCGATCGAGTGGAGGTGCCCGAGCGCACACCAGACGTAAAGCCCCTCTCACTTATGCAGACTGTCATCATGTTCTTCGCCCGAGGCCTTGCCTTTGGTAAACCAGAGTTCCGGTTGGTGACACCCATGTCCATTTTTTCCTGTCCAGATCGCACCAAGTCTTATCGAACAATTTGGCCATCTAGGCCATCTGAAAGTTGTCCCAAAGGATGGCCTGGGGCACCGCCACAAGTGGAGAGAAGCACCTTCACCTCCAGCGTCGTGGCCAACGCCCAGCTCGCCTTTTTTTTGCACGGGTGGAGACGCCATGTGTGCAGAGAATGCACAGGTAATCTTGTGCTACTTGAAGGTGAGTCATCGGCCAGGCCGAAACAACAAACAAAGCAAAACGACCAACAACCAGAAACAAACAAACAGACACAGGGCCAAAGCCTGGCAAAAAGCAACTCATCGGAGCATGCAAGGGTGAAACAAGTTGGAGGTAAGGTGAGACAAAAAGGGCGCAAAATGGACTCTCAGTGCTCCATGCGCATGTTTCGAAACTCGAAGCTCGGGAGCAGGCATGCGGAGCGTTGCGAAACATTATATTGCCTTTGCAGTTCCCTTTGCGCGTAGCACTGTACCTGGATATCCAGGCTTCGTCTCAATAGACGCCTCCTTGCTGAAGAGGCTTGGGCAACCAACTTGCAGGTTCATCGCTTGCACGTGCGAATGGTTGGCAGGCTTGATTTGGAAAACCACTGCAGGGAGGAGCCCAGTTGCTCCAAACAAAAGGGGGTCCTAGTCTCCGGCAGTGCCGCCTGCAGATGGTACATGTTTGCACGCAGGTAGTACTAAATTTGCAACTTGTTGGACTGCCAAGAACCACTCAAAATTGAGGCCAGACAACCAGGTGACCCAGCAAAACAGCTTTGCAAAGAGACGAGCACGCAAAGGCAAGGTGATAGTCACAGGTGGTTCTTCGTCGAAGACATGCACGGCCCCGATTCTACAGTGAAACAAGGTGAAAAACAAAGCCAAACTACACTAAGAGAGCTGTACACTATGTACTCATCCAGGACAGGCACTGAGGTTCCCGCCTGGGAGCTGGCTAGTGAATGTAGCCCCCTGTACAAGTCGAAAGCTGTCTTGGTCATTGCACGGCTAGTTCTCAGGAACAAGGTGTCCGTTCTTCATCAGAGACATCGGAATCTTCTCCGTCCGGAGGGAGTAGCTGAATCCAAGTAGGGCGCTTAAAATTGGCGCACAAGGCAAAGGTATTGCTTTCTACGTACGGCCCTCTCCACATGGTTGGTTTACTTATCTTTGTGAAGTGAGTGTGTTGTCCACAGTCGAAAAAAGGCCCAGTGCGCTATGTACTGCAGCGCTGGCGGAGCAAACACTTCTCGGAGGGAGGTGCAGAACATAAAGGCTTCTTTACCAATGCGTCTCAACCGGAGCGGAAACCAAACGCGCGCAAGGTTCACACAGTGTGAGAGGGTAGATCCCCAAATGGCACTGATTTCAGTACTGGACAGGTCGACATGTCTGATGCTCGATGCCAGACCCGCAGAAACTGCCTTCTGGTTTCCTCGGGTAACGGGTGGGGCTGATGAGTCGCCCGTGTTGTTTTTTTTGCACGGGTGGAGACGCCATGTGTGCAGAGATTGCACAGGTCATCTTGCGCTACGTATAATTGAGTTACTGGCCAGGAAGAAAGAACCAGGGAAACCGAGCAGAAAACAACCAAACCCCCAAACAAGAAAGCAACCAAAACCCAACAAACAGAGAGGGGGCAGACTTCCTGGCTACTCGCAATTCAAATGGGTCTTGCAAAAGTGAGACGAAAGAGAAGGGGTGAAACATGGGGCAACGAATTAGGCAAAAGGCCTCCCAGTACTTCAGGACGATTCAAATGTCGAACACTAGCATTGCAAAGCGCTATGGTGCCTTATTTTGACATAGCGCTTGGCACCTGGCCTTGGTTGAGGCTGTGGAGTTGCGCATACTTTTTGTTTTTTTGGTTAGGCTGGCGAGAGGCTTGCGTGACCACGCTGCTGAGTCACCGTAAGCATGTGTGAGAGTGGGCAGGCATGCAACGGAAAACCACTGCGGAGAGAGTCCTATTGCTCCAAGCAATAGGATGACTGAAAACCAGCAGTGTCGCCTGTTGGGGGTGACTCTGTATATGTTGGTTGTTCAATGAACAGCCCATGTTATGGCGAAAGCATTCTCACAGGTGCCACCCCCCCCCGGAGGGGCAGGAGGGCCAGTCAACACAGCAATCTTGCGACGGTGCATCCCAAACAGCTTTGCCAAGGGGAGCACAGAAGGGCAAGCGCAAGTCGACTCTATGTACTCCGACACTGAGGTGCCCGCCTGGGATCTGGCTAACTAGCGTACCCCCTTTATGCAATTCTTCCTCAAAGGCAGCAGGGTCATGCCCGTCCGGCAGGACCGACACTGAGGTGCCCGCCTGGGAGCTGGCTAGTTAGTGTACGCCCTTGCGCAATTCCTCATCAAAGGCATCACTGTCTTCTCCGTCCGGTGGGAACATGTTTAACCACGTCGGGCGGTGGAACTTGGCACGCAATGCAAAAGTATTGTTTTTGGCGTAGGGGCGCGGCCACGCACCTCCACCGCCATGGGTGGACCGCCTGCCCCACGTGGCATGCCCTTTTCCACGCTCTCCAACCTGATGCGGCCTCCACTGACCAGTCTGGTCCGGGGCTTGGGCCTGGCGGTTGGCAGCGGCAAGCTTCTCTCGTACTTCACCAGTCCTTCAGAGAGAGCGAGCTGCTCCCAGCCCTCAACCCGGCGTCCCGCGCCATGCTCCGGTCACAAGCCGGCCCCCAGGCCGCCGCCTGGCTCACCGCCATCCCCTCGGAGCCTGGGACCACACTGCCGCCTCACTACATGCACCGCGCCCTCCGGCGCCGACTCCGCTTGCCTCTGCCGTTGGCGCGTGCCCGCTGTGGAGGTGACGGCGCTCCCGGCTGTGGGCAGCCGCTGGACCGCTTGGGCGACCACTGCGCAGCTTGCCCCCGCAGCGGCGCTCTCGCCCGCCGCGCGCATGTCTTGGAGCACGCGTGGGTGCGCGTCGCCCGCGAGGCTGTGGGCGCCGAGGGCCGCGTCGTTCCGCAACAGTGGCTTGCGCGCACCAACACCCCGCACATATCCCCCGATGACCGCCGCCGACTCGACCTGGTCGTGCATGGCGCCTCGCCACATGGGGAAACGTGGTGCTGCGATGCCACCCTCGTCTCCGCCTTGACGCGCGGCGGTGCCCCCGTCCCTGGGGCCGCTGAGGCGGATGGTGTCGCGCTCCGCCTGGCCGAGCGGCGCAAGCGCCGCCGTTATCCAGAGCTTGCTGCCGGCGGTCCGCAGCAGCTCCTGGTCCTCGCCTGCGAGGTCGGCGGCCGCTGGAACACGGAGTCCTTGACCTTCGTGCGCCGCCTCGTCCACCTTCGCGCCCGGCGCGCGCCTCCCGCGGTCCGCACCGCCGCCGCTGCCGGGTGGCGCCGCCGCTGGTGGGGCCTCCTTGGCGTCGCCGTCCAGCGCGCCTTGTGCCCCACGCTGCTTGGGGACGACTGGCGCGCGCCCCAGTGCCCCACCAGCTCCGCAGATCTCCCTCTCGGGGAGATCCTTGCGCTTGCCGGGGCCTCCGCGCCAAGCCGGCTCCCTTTGCGGCCATAGGCCAGCAAAGCCTGGCAGGACCTAGCACCGACGAGGCCCGTGCGGAAAAAAAAAAAAAAAAATTGTGGCCTCAGCTTGGGGCGACGAGGCAAAATACTTCAAACCGCGAAGCGTGCAGAGTGAAGATGTAATCAGATGAGAAAAGGTATGCAGCGATGTGATATACCCAGTTTCTCCACTTTCTCATGCCCAAGGATAACCTCCCAACGCCTCAGACAAAGTTGTCCCCACCATTTGAACGCTTTTGTTTCCAGCTCCCATCGGCCACAACATGATTTGCCCCTGCACAGCGCGCTTGCCATGCTTGCAGCCTCTCTTGTCATGCGTGGGGCGCCTTCCCCACAATTGAAGTTTTGCAGCCGCTTCTTTGGCATGCTCAAAACTTGTGAGCAAAAGTGCGTGCTGTGACACTTCTGTCCTCGCCAGGTTGTTTGTCGTGGAACGTGTTCATTTACTGGAGAATCATTCTCACCACGGTTGGCGGTGGAGATGCGTTCGCCAGCCGGATCATGGCGACTGACCGAGTGCATGTCACCCGTCGCCACCAAACCAAACAGCGAATGAGCTGGATGGCTCGTGAGGCATCAAACAGTTGGACACTAGAGGACAACTCCATTGCATCCGTCGGGCAGACTCGCGGATGCCACCACCCCCTCCAAGAGGATCAACGCATCGTGGATGGGGACTCTGCCACCGCATGTCCAGCATCCTTCACTTTGCGCGGCTGTGCGTGAGACACCAACGGGCCCATTGCCAAGCATTTGTGCTACAAAGCACAACCTTGAAACAAGCACTGACATGCTTGCAGCGCTCGAAAACTACACTATTTCTTGAAACTGAAAGCCATCGACAGAACAAAAGCAGGTCGCTTGTCAACGGAGATGCAGGCTTGGTAACTCTTCTGCTGCCAGCTTGGCGCTCACTGGAAGAACACATAAACGACTGTTTGGCAATACCAATTACCAACTTGCAATTGAAGAAACGTACTTGGCTCCTGGGCGCGGTTGCTTTTCGTTTCGGCAAGGACTGCTCAACCGTGCTGCACGTACGTTTGTGTGGGGGGGTTTTGTGCATATGCTAGGTTACAGTGCGAATCTGACCGCGCTGAAACCCACGCAAACAAAAACCCGCAAGAAAACCTTCCACATGCCCATCATCAATGTGAGCAGCTGTGCAAAGTTCTTTGGAGAATTCGGCAGCTTGAGGACAAAACATAAGCCGCGGCGCAGCCAGGCGGAGGAACAGGCCCTCCTACTGCGCAATTTTCGTGTTGGCAGCGATGACAGCAGTGACTGCGCTTGGTGGCTTGCTGACATGGCCAGAGACATGCTCCCCAATTCTCTTTCGGGGCTGATGGGCTCAGTGGTGATTTCATGTCTCACCAATAGGAGTTCTTCAGACAGCAAATGAGAGCATTTGCGTGTGGATCAAGAAGTGAAAACGCTGGCTCACAAGGACAGAGTTTCGTTGCAATACCTATTAGGTTAAAGCGTGCAGGGTGAAGATGTAATCAGATGAGAAAAGCTATGCAGCGATGTGATATACCCAGTTTCTCCACTTTCTCATGCCCAAGGATAACCTCCCAACGCCTCAGACAGAGTTGTCCCCACCATTTGAACGCTTTTGCTTCCAGCTCCCATCGGCCACAGCATGATTTGCCCCTGCACAGCGCGCTTGCCATGCTTGCAGCCACTCTTGTCATGCGTGGGGCGCCTTCCCCACAATTGAAGTTTTGCAGCCGCCCGCATCGTGGATGGGGACTCTGCCACCGCATGTCCAGCATCCTTCACTTTGCGCGGCTGTGCGTGAGACACCAACGGGCCCATTGCCAAGCATTTGTGCAACAAAGCAGAACCTTGAAACAAGCACTGACATGCTTGCAGCGCTCGAAAACTACACTATTATTTGAAACGGACAGCCGTCGACAGAACTGCTTTTCAACGGAGATGCAGGCTTGGTTTGCCGCAGTAACTCTTCTGCTGCCAGCTTGGCGCTCACTGGAAGAAGACATCAACGACTGTTTGGCAATACCAATTACCAACTTGCAATTGAAGAAACGTACTTGGCTCCTGGGCGGTTGCTTTTCGTTTCGGCAAGGACTGCTCAACCGTGCTGCACGTACACATGCCCATCATCAGTGTGAGCAGCTGTGCAAAGTTCTTTGGAGAATTCGGCAGCTTGAGGACAAAACATAAGCCGCGGTGCAACCAGGCGGAGGAACAGGCCCTCCTACTGCGCAATTTTCGTGTTGGCAACGATGACAGCAGTGACTGCACTTGGTGGCTTGCTGACATGGCCAGAGACATGCTCCCCAATTCTCTTTCGGGGCTGATGGGCTCAGTGGTGATTTCATGTCTCACCAATAGGAGTTCTTCAGACAGCAAATGAGAGCATTTGCGTGTGGATCAAGAAGTGAAAACGCTGGCTCACAAGGACAGAGTTTCGTTGCAATACCTATTAGGTTACTTTTGTCACCCGCATTCAGGTGCCAGGTATTTTTACAAAGACCTGCCCAAGGGATTCCCACTCTGACTCTGGGTTTTGGTGGCTTTCTGCCCGTTTTTGCGGCCTGCCAGGCGAAGCCACTGTCACATCGAGGCTTGGCGGGGCACCTAGCGCAGAGATTGCAACCCGCAATCCAAGAAGACCAAATTAAGCGTTGGGCTCCAACCATGCAACTTTGAAGGGATATCAGAAGGGATATTTTTATTTGTTTGGGACTACCCACAAAACCCTGGGAGGAAGCGACAACGGCTGGAGACATATGGTAAGAGCAATACGGTGCACAAGTTACTTGACCGTAAGGTCTGGGAAAGATGTCCATATGTGGAGCGGAAAGCGATGGTATGTTGCATCAAGCTGTACAGGCTTTTGGTAGCCTGGGTTGCAGTGGCTCACAGCCAGGAAACTGAGCGGGACTTGCACAGGTGGCTGCAATGTCTGTTCGAGTTCACCCTTCGTCCCTACACTGTCTGGATGGAGTTGCAAGAGACCCAATTGAGTTAGCGAAAGTTTGTAAAAAAATGGGAAAGACCCACCACCCCCCTTTTCGAGAAGTTTTCGTCATCCTGGCCTTGTTCCTTCCGCAACTGTCCTTTACAGAAGGTGTTCGAGCCACACAACGCCTCCAGTCAAGCCCAGCAGTCATGCAGTATGCCACGAGGGTTGAGATCACACCGACGGCTGCAGGCCTTCAAGGGATGCAAGAAAATCACTTGAGAGGAGGGAGACACGAAAGGTAGGACAGCGGGAAGAGAAGAGAACGCGAGAGGCAGGAACAAAAATGCAATGTTCGACATGGTGATTTATCCCCTCGGAGGCGACCTTTCGTACATATATGTTCATATGCACTTTAAATGTTCAAACATGTGCTCTCGAAATGTTCAAAAAGATTCTTAGGAAAACAAACTTGCCCCATGGCTCAGATCATCGGTGAGCATTGAATCGGAACATCATAGGATTTGAACTATCCTGAAACCATAAGAGGCTCACGAAGACGCTCCCCAGGAGAGAATTGACGTGCTTCACAGAACACCTTTCGTGATTAGAATTTCATATTCACTCTTTCTGAATGTTCAAGCGGGTTTCAACTATCCTGAAATCATGAGAGGCTCACGAAGACGATCTCCAGGAGAG
>CAXAMN010004503.1:158243-204832 GCA_963970005.1 Durusdinium trenchii
GCTTGCCCATCCATCTTGCCGAGTCTGTCACATACGTGATGTGTAAGGATTGTTGCAACATGTCGAGCTCGTTCTCTGTCGGCTTCCAGTCACACAAGCAGTCTTCAGCAGCATGGACAAGGTAGTAGTTGTGCCTGTCAGGCTCTGCAGTGGCAACGAGTGCCGCGAAGACACTCTTCGGCATTGCAATGGCACCTAGGCGCGCTGTGATCTGACTGGCTGGCCAGAGGCAACGAATTGCTAAGGCAATCACTGCTCCCGTGTAGCTGCCAGCACTAAAACCATTTACAGTAAAGTGGGTGGGGTCTGCTTGTTCAGTCGGCCGCAGGCACCCAAGCACTGGCAAGTAGGCAAGAAGTCGCAGTGGCTGGATCGAAAGAAGTTTCCACCATAGGCCACTGAGAAAGGCCTGGTGCGGCAGCCGTCGATGAGCAGGGAGCAGCCTGGCTGCTTGTAACACATGCTGGGTTCGTTGGTACAGAAGGGCTGCCTTGCCATACCCTAGAGCTTCCCATTTTTGGCACGGATTCTGTGTGAGCGCAAAGAGGGTGGCAACTTCATGCACTCCGGTCGACCAGCCATAGGCAACCCCCCATTCTTGATCGGCAAGGACATCAGCGGGGGAAAGTGACGGCCCATAGACTTGACTTTCTCCGACTGGCGGACACGTGCAATGAAAGTGCGGGGGGGACCTCCCCTTCAAGGGCTCCACCTCCCAGGCCACCACAATTGATTTGAAATATTGACGGCAGTGGTGGGGATGTGCTTCTAACCCAGTAATCATTGAGTTGGGCAATCATCCATAGGACAGTGACCCAGAGTATTTCACCCTGCTGCCGTTGGTATATAGCTTCAAACACTTGCGGTGCAATACCTTCCAGGGGCATAATAGTGCCTCGGAGTTGAAGGAGCAAATCACTATTAACTTGAAGGATAAGTGCTCTTTTTCTCCGGGGACCAGACACTGGGGGTGCTCTAATGCAACTTGCAATTCCTCGTGAGGACATGCTTCAATGTCTGTGTGGACTGCAACTACCCCTCGTAGTTGAGCGACTTGACTCCACGGCGCAAAGAGGGGAGGAGACAGCTGTTGCGGACAGGGAGTGCATGGACGAGGGTCAGGTGCCTGACTACCCTGAGTCGAGTCGCTTTCGATTGCTTGAGCAAGTCGATCCGCTCTCTTGGCAGAAGTATCAGACGAGGGCGTGGACGCTGTCTCCACGTCTGTATCATCGAACTCTGCCGGAAGACAGCTAAGGCTGTCCCCCTGCAGCTGCGCGGTAAAGAGTTCGGTCGCTCGCGGACGAATCGCCCGCCACTATAAGAGCAGGCAGAAGCGCAAGGCACTGTTCCCTGCTGCCCCAGAGAAATAACCTGTGAATTTGCAACCTCCTATTGGTTTCCAAGTCTCCACAGCCCATGCGGGGGGGAGATTGGGCATGCCTAGTATCGCAATCGGCAGCGTTTCCCACCCCTGATGCTCCAGCTCTCGTAAAGCAGCTTGCGCTCCAACTTTGGCTTTGCCAAAGGCATGAAATATGGCAGGACGCATTCGGTTGCGCGGTAGTGCACTGGCTTGAAAGAGATGTTCACCTGGCAACGACGCGACTGTACATGGCCCTGTAAGCATTGGAAGCACTGAAAGTATTCCCTGTTCAAAGGTGGCTCGAGCCCAGCTGGTGACCCACGGCGTTCGCTCTCTTCCTGCAGGGGTGAGGGCCCTGGGATGGGATTGCCGTGGCCACTTGATCGTGCTGTCTGGACCAAGTTCATCCGGGGTGGTAACAGGGCTAGGCCAAAAGTGCTTACACATGTAAAGCCCATATAAGGACCAGACCATACATAGGTCAAGGGCGGTTTGCATTGCAACACCAACAAAAGGGGCAAACATAGTGCCACTGATAACTGTATCACTTGGATTGACTGGTGGTCTGGCTCTAGATACCAAGGCAAGGCGGCCCGCTTGGAGGCTCTTCGCCAGGGTCGAAGCAGTAACATCATGTTCCAGCGGACTGTGCTTGCTGCGATTGCCGATTGAAACAACCAGGCCGGCATTATATTCCAAGTGAGCCTCTGTGAAGAGGAGCATACCAATTCCTGCGCAGGAACTAGACTCTGAGCGTGCACGCCCCAGCAGATCGACCCACTGGTGCTGCTGATGCGCCAGCTGCAGTAGATCTTGCACCTCAAAGAGCGTGACTGGTGCACAGTCATTGTCAATGAGTGCAAAGTGTTGCGCCGGATACAAGAAACGTGCTACCTCTAACACAAAAACTCCTGCCCAGTAGTATGGAACCTTGTGGAGGCCAGTCGTAGTATCCGCACACACCCAGAGTATGTCAGTTGTTTCTTCCTGGGGACCTACTAGGCACCTACGGGAAGCCCACCACGCTGCAAAAGCCGGCCAATGCGGGACATCTGCTGGCATGCGATTGTCCACTATTAAGTAGATCATTTGATTATTCATGATCAAGTCACGATGTGACATTAGTGTTCGAATGATGGCAGTAGTGTCAGGCAAATCCCCCTCAGTTGCAAGAGTGGGATACCCTTCGTCCTTTTTGGGTGGCTGAGCTCGAACATCGGACAAGCCCAGAGTGGGGCAGGCAGAGTCAAGGCCGAAAGGACTGCTGAGAGTGTCTTTCATAACCATCGCTGCATATGCTTCCTCCTGGGACTGGTCCACCCTAGCCTCCGTACCCCTAGCGAAGCTGGCCTGGCCATCTGCTGTCAGCCATTCCGCATGATCACGCGTATATACAAAAGGCATGTGGACTCTGTCCTCCAACCCTTCCGTTAGGTCCAGTGAATTACTGTCTTCCATCCACGGGTCATGTGACATGGTGATTGCTCTGGTCGAAGGTACGAAAGCAGCCTCCGCCAACTAAGGCTGGCAGTTGCTCTGAGCGTCACAAGCAAACGAAAGGCGACACTGGTGATGTCAGCTAAGGCTGACCTCACGCATACGTGCTGGCCGCTACGACCTGCTTCGAGCCAAACATTACAGCAAAACGCATCGACCGAGAAGCAACTGCATCTAGCTTATCGTGGGGGGCAAGTGCCACACTCTACCTGAGGACCCAAACAACCAAGTAAGAAAGGGGGGACATTATGTTGCGACAGAGGCGTATCTCTACGGCCTTGTAACTACTGGTCATGATCATCCGCGCGTGGATGCAGAAAGGAGAGCAACCAGGCTACGTACACCAGGCCACCAAGCTGGGAGTGTAGGTCAGCCAGGGGAGTGAGGAGAGCACCCTGTACATCTTGAGGCATGTAGTCTACTGTCTGCTCAATTTCCTGTACCAGAGCATGTAGGCCCTGCACCCTTGTATGTAGGGCTGATTCAATCTGGTGGTGTGTACGTTCTGTGTGTCGCTGTGGGGCCACTTGCTCAGTGGGCTGCGTGTCTACTCGAAGAGCTTGCTGTCGTTTCCTGTCATCGTGAGACCAAAAGCCAACTCGCCTCGGGAGGGAGCCTGACAAGGGGCGTGTCTGGAGGAAAATATCAAGAGGATCTGCGTTCGCTGTAAGGATCCTAACGTTCACTGCTTCAGCCATCACTTTAAGGAGGTGGCTTTCGTGGTGCTGTATGTGCAAGATCATCCTGCGGAGTCGAGTACGCTTTGTGCCATAAGTTGTGGCTCCCCTGGTGTTGATTGCAATACAGCCCTGATGATAGAGCGGGATGATGGCCCCTTCAACAGTTGCCCGGAGCTTTAACAGAGCTGGCGGAAATTCAAACCCTTCTGTCCATTCTGGGAAGGGGGTATGTACGTTTTCTTTAACTGCATCCACTGGAAAAAAAATGCAGCAAATAGCACTGCGCCCTCTGCCCTCTATAGACGAAAGTAACAATGAGGTCAAGCAACCCATACCGTATGTCCTTATGGTGAAGCTCAAGACGTACAAAGTTGGTGACATCAACATACGTACCATCGTCAGCCAGAAACACTGGTTCTGGATGTGTCTGCATGGCGAGTCTAATATGCAGCTTGGCTTCACTATAGTGTGTGTTAGCGAAACCCGACTAGTACTGTGCAAAGGAGGACCGGCTGGCAAGTTGTTTCGCTTGCTCTGAGCCAAAGGTCTGCAGAGACAAAAGAAGACGTTTGACAGGGGGCCCCTGTAAAATTGGAAAGCAGAACATTGGGTCTCGCTACCGATTCACTGGACAGGGCACTTCTTTGGGTGTGCAAATGCACGCGGCGGTGGTATATGCTCATGCGTGCCGTCCTCCATAACACGATATTGAATGCGCCCATGTGTGACATACTGGTGTGCAGGGAGTTGACTGCTAGTGGCCTGGCGGGGAGGCCAGCCGACGGTCGATCCTGTGGTCGGCGGCATCGTCGTGTCCCCTGGACCAGCTGAGGGGAAGGCTGCTACAGCCATGGCGGCCCCTCCTTCACCAGAATCAGGGAGTCGTGCAGCATGCGAGAGCACAGCAAGCAGCTTTTCATGGGTAGGATCAGCTGATGTGTCATGCCTAGGAGGATGCGCCGGCTTTTTTGGGTGAGTACGACCAGTCGTTTTCCGTTTAGGCGAGGCTTCCTCCTTCTGAGAGGGGCTTCTGTGTTCCATTGTCTGAAGACCTGCCTTGACCGGGGCTGCAGGAGCTGGGGCAGGCTCTGGCCCTGTTTGCTGAAACAAAGGGTGCTGTTCCGCAAGTGAGAGGAGGAGAGCATCAAAAAACTCCGCTAATGGTAGCCGTATACGCAAGACCACTTCCACTTGTGGGCGCCCCTCTGGGCCCTGAGTGAGGGAACACTGATGTGGGCCAACAATGAAAGGCAGGGCCATGATCAAAAGGTTGCTACTGATTGTCCTATTCAGGTTGGGCAATTTGTAATCACTACTCAGCTTCGAGCCGGAACAGCAGCAGGCTCTGAGGCTCATGCAGTGCAGGGCAGGAGTAACACAACTACCATGACGATAACGACGGTATAGCAAGTAATAGTGAAGCACGTGAGACGGGCTAGCGGATTCATTACAGGCCAGTCAACAAGGGCGATCGATAGGCCCAATAAATGCACGGAGAGACCACTCATGTGGCTGCGCTCTGCGTCTCTCGCAGGGCGGTGAGTATCATGTCCATTTCGCTAGCTAGTGTCCAGCACGCATTGGCCCCTGGTTGAACATTGCAGTGTTGATGGCGTGTACGTACCTCTTGGAGGGTGCGTTGAATATCACACGCTAAAGTACGCACTGTGCCCGCACGAGTGATAAGTTCTCGACTAAGCCGTGCGTGCGGCGCATCATAACCATCAAACAAGTCTTGGTCAGTAAGGGCCTGTAAAGCATATACCCCTAACTGGGCCGGGGGGCGCACTACCGCAGCCTGGGGGCTCATCTCTCCACTCGCTCTATTTGGTTGCTCTTGTATGGGAGTGGGGCGACTTTGCGGCAACATCCAGGGCGGGATTGGCGGTGACGGACGTACTGAGGCGACCGGGACCGCCGGTAGCGTATAGAGTTGCGAGAAAGGGAAGGAAGCTAAGGCTTCCCCCGGTTCAGGAGGTCTGGCCTGTCCACGCCCTACGGCCCATCCACGGGGAGAGAGACAATCAGCTTGCTGAAGGATACGATAAACTGTTGCCCTTTGTGGGGCACACCTCCCGTGCAGGAGAACGCCATCATGTGTGATGTGCGGCGAGTCCTCAAAAGGAAAGAGAACCTGCCCACTAGTGAGCACCAGGTATGAACGGCATATCTCAGCTGGCACAGCAACTAATTGCATCTCCGATATGCGAGGGCATGTTCCATCATCCAGTGGAGTTCTTGGGAAGCCAGCAACAGCCAGACGCAGCGGGAGCTGTCGCTGGGCTACGTTTACGTTGAGTTGGACAAAGTGTACCTCACCATCAGAGTATTTGTAGATCATGCGAGCAAAGGGAGAGAGGTCCAGGCCCCCAGGTCCAATCTCCATTGGTCTGGTACACTTGGCTGCCTCTGTGCTTCTCACAGTGGGGATCTGGACTAAGGTACAGACCCTCTCTTCTGAGGTGGGTGTGGTTCTATGGAACAATTGCAGGAACAATTCGCCCGTGTTAACTGTCCTGTCTATCACAGCAGTTTGAGCCCAGATAGCGGAATCATAAATGGGACATAGATGAGCCAGTTCGTCAGGTATTGTACACGGCACAAACTGACAACAAACAAGAAGAGCAACAAATGAAACAGAGTAGACAAAAAGAGCAAAGGACGTAACGAGGGAAGCAACAACAACGGAATGGATCAAACTAGATTCATTGCATGTGTGCACCGAGGTTAAGAATCATCGTATACGACGTCTCTTGATACTGCAAGCTCTAATTCTTTTTGTGAGTCGTTGCTCAAGGGCTTCCTGCTGCTCAGGGTGCGCGCCAGTGAAAGTGCGTTTTTTGTGTATGCGCACTACTGCAGGGAGAGGCCGTTGGGAGGAGACACGGGAGTGTGAGCCGGTGACAGAAGTCGTGGAGTTGCATTCGATCAGCTAGTAGCTGTGCAAATTTGGGCTGCAAAGAATCGCAACGCAGCAGTGGCGGCTCGTCGGGGTCAAAGCTAAAAGTCTGGCAGAGGTAAGTGTGCAGGGCTGTGAGCAGGGCATTCTCAGGTCGCGGAGCAACCCAGAAGCCATCATGCAACCAAATGGCTGAAACAAATCCTACCCGAGGTTGTAAGAAGGAATAGGCAGCCCACGTGACCTGCTGCTCTAAGACCTCAAAGTAATGAAAAGGAGCCCCTCGTCCTGTTCGTATTGGATCATTTGGGCACCATGGGGGGGATGATGCATGGCATACCGGCTAGCTGCAAACACTTCTCTAGCAAAACTCACCAACTGACCTGATGGTTCCACTTGTATGCGCTTTCTGAGGTACTCTATGGCTTCCTGTGGAGTGGCACTATTGAGGATAACAAGTGGCCAGGTCTTTACCAGAGAGCCAATTTCATCCTCAGCTAGGTATGTCCGAAGAGCCCCCCTGAGGTAATCTCTCATTTGCGCAACTGGCTGTAACGTAAGGTGAACATCATTCGTCTTGCATTGCCGTCGCATGAGCTCATAGTGCGCTCCACTAATATCTATTTCCCAGTGCGAATTGCCAAAGAGGAGCAAGCGAACCTGCCGCGGCAACCGCTGCGCTGCATTGCCAACTGAGTAAAACCGGCCTCCCAAGGCATCAACTGTGGGCTTGTATCCTACGCTGAGGCAATGTGAAGACGACACTGCCAGAGCGATGTAGTCCACTGCAGCCCATTTATAGTGTGGGTGCCTTCGGAGTAGCACATGCAGTTCTTGGGGAGTGGGAGAGGGGCACTCCGTGAGCACAAAAGCTGGGGCTTGCAGCGCATCTCCCTGCTGAATGATAAAGCCCAGCGTCTGTGCTAGGTGGAAGGGCGGGAGAGCTACATGATGCAAGGGGACAAGTGGGTTGCCATCTGCTTCCTTGGCCGCAGCACTAGCCTGTCCAGCAAAGTAGTCAGCTAGACGATTGCATTCCCGTGGCAGATAGACAAGGCGAAACAGACAAGGCGCCTGGGCAAGCAGTTGTTGGCACTGTTCTAAAATAGCGACAACTGCAGGTTTTTTAATTGTCCCTTTGTACTGAAGATAGTTGATTACAGGCAAAATGTCTCCTTGAATTACAACGCTGTCAATAGGAATTCCCTTAGCCATACAGGAGACATAATACTCAAATGCAAGATTTATAGCAGCACGGCAAGCATGTGCTTCTGCTATGACATTGTCAGGACAAGAAAGCAAGGGGATGGAAAGCCACTGAACAAGAGAAGTGGAGGACGGCGTGACATGTAGCAAGCCAACTCCTGCCCCTCCAGTTTGTGTGTTCTTGTGTGCAGAGCCATCGAATTGTACCAAGCATCCTTGCCATTCTTGTGGCTCCCCTAGCAGTAGAATGGTATTTGCAGGCATATCATCCGTGGCTTGCAAGCGTAAATGCGTGGCTCCACAATGGCACAAGAAGGGTACAAGACAGGCAGTGGCAGCAGGGAAAGGGAGCTTTCGGTATTGTGAGAGAAGTAACTTCAGACGGTGGTCTTGCTTAACAAAGGTGGCAATGGTATCCCCTTTGGCAAAGGACTGCGTCGTCGCTAGTCCCTTGGAGGGGAGCAATGCAGCTTCTAGTACAACCGTAGGGAAGCGCTGTAGCTTAATTTTGGTGGAGTCAGTACACGCGGTGCTGCTGGATTGGGGTGGTGCACGAAAGGTTCTGAGCAGCGTGCTAGGCATCGAAGAATAAATACGCTGCCAGAGGTCGAGCACGTGGTGCGAGACCGTACGATTGTGTACGCGCGAGATGTTAGGTCTGAGTCCGCCACATTCAGTAACAAGTCGTCGAAGATGGAATAGCATGTAGCAGAGTGCTACTCCTGTGCTGCGGGACGGTGCTTTGCGCCAGGTAATTTCTGGTGTGCTCCACCCACAATGCAAGCCAGGTGAGGTGTACAACAGGACAAAAGGATAACCAATGATCGATAGAGTTGAAGCCACCCTGACAAAGCACACAAGGAACATAAGATCCAATCGCTCGACAGCCTACTGAGGACAGTAGACGAGAGAAGGCAGGGGGCAGTTGCTTGGGCTCTGGCACGATGATCTGATGGAAATGCAAAAAGTTCTTGTTTTCATCAGACAGGTTATGTAAGGTAAGATCGATTGGAGTAGCAGGTAGGAAACAAGACGGGCAGAGCGCTCCATATCCCGGTCCATAAGGGAAACATCGTGTGCTGTTGCTACACCAAGCACAGGGTTGGCTACGACTGAGCTTGCCCCTGAGGGGTAACCAGAAGTCAGCATCTTCTCCTAGAGCCCATCGTAAGACAGCAAAGCGTGGCACTGCACCTACCTGAGTGGTGGGAAGATCCGCTAGCCAATTTAAGAATAGAATAGAGGGCCCCATGGCCCAACCATTCTTGTATATTCTCGCAACCAAGTGCTTATGCGAGGCAGTAAGCAACTTGTTAACAGCTAGCTGTTTGAAGAGTTGTTTGAACTTACTTGCTCTTTGTGCCGGTGTGGTGTTTTCCCTTACCAGGGTGAGGAGCCGCTGTACATCTTCAGCTGGGAGCTGCCTTTGCCAATATTTCCAGCATTGTTGGATTTGTGTGGCATAGGAGCTTACTTGTTCCTCTGCAAAGGACCTATGCCCTTGTCGTAGATAGCACCCAAAGAGAGAAATTGCCTGCATGATAGTTGGGTCAAGCAATGGGCCTAAGCGCAGCCACCTGCAGAGACCAACCATGTGGTGTTGTGGGAACCAATGCCGCTGGAGCGAAAAATCAGCCATGGCATGGTACAACGGCCTGAGTAGTTTGGGCGAGAAAAAACGTTGCGTTTGCGAATAGTAGAAAAGACTCAGTGAGAATGTGTTGAAATAAATGATCTTCATGTGGATGCTGAGGTTGGCCCGCTTGGCAGCAGCAAGCCTCATACGGAATTTAGCCAGCTGTTTTGCCAGCAAAGTGACGAGAGATGTTTGTAACTGTACTTTGACCATGGTCTCATTCATCAATTGGCATGTCCACCCGGTGTGAATCGCTAGCCCTAGATTGACAGTTGTAGGTACAATGCACTGACCGCCTAAGCCAGCTTGGTCCAGACAATATAGTTGTTCTGCAGAATAACTGACATTCGTGAGCAGTTGCGTTTTGGATCGACATTTGCATGGACTAGCTGCTAAACGGCAAAGCATAGGGTGCCCTTCAGTGACTAGTCTAGGAATGGCATCTGAGGCCATGTGTATGCAGTGGTCACCGTGTCTAAGGACAAAGCGACGTGCATAACCAGGGACATGTTGAAGCGCTGCACTGCAAGTGGCCTGTCCTAATTCATGAATGGGGGTTACATAGCTCCAGACATCTTCAACTTTGTACAGCGTATCTTCGTCAAGTGCTCTGCTGGAGAATCCTACTTGCCAGCAGTGATGCGCATCCATGACAATTCCAGCAGTTTTCCATTTCTTAATATACTGAAAGACTTCTTGAATCCATCTCGAGTCCGTCTGCCGACCAACTATCGTAGTGTCATCAACATAACCTGCCACAACAATAACTCGTGGAATTTGATTGAGTACAACAAATATTGGGTCCATGGCAAGGCAGAAGAAGTAAACAGATGTGGATCGTCCCATATCGACTCCAGAGTGCACATTTCTTGCTGGTAAGAGCCGCCCTTGTACTTTGTGTCTGATTCTTCTGCCAAACAGTAGATAACGTGCAAGTTGAAGGACCCAAGGGGAGCACTGGCGTATACGTAGTATATGAAGGATCCAATGTGCGTTAATACGCTCAAAGGCTTTAGATAGATCAGCAAACAGGGCAGAAGCAGGCCCGGAACCTTCGAGAGCTCCCTGTACTTCCAGAACTGCTCTCTGTGGCTCCCGAAAGGAGTTAAGCAGAGTTTGGGCAGGGTGAAAGCTGTGCCTGGTGATACGGAAAAGAATTGCAGCTGTGGTGCCATCCTGTAATCTGTCGAGCGTGTCTGGCATGCCGAGAGGTCGGAAAAGTCTGCCGTGGGACCTTGTTTGGCTTTTGGAATCCATACTCCTACTTGGGTGGGAGGCGCTAAAACTCCAGTCAATATATGATGGAAGTCATCTTGAAGGATTGCAGCAGTCTGTTGTGGGAACATCCGCCAAAGGGCGTAAGGTAACCCATCAGGGCCAGGAGCTGAGTCTTTGGTAAGGAGGAGATGTTCGATGTAATCCTGCTCAGTGGGTTCTGGAATTTCAGGCCACGGCGAGACACACCGTCGGTAAGCCGAAAGCGTGTCGCGCCAATCTCTATCATACTTAATAGGGTGTGTGAACCAAAAGTCACGGGTCGCAAGCATCGCTTCATCGTACTCAAGGGCAGTACGACATTCTTGCCCATTGTGTTGCAACAATGGCCCATGATAAAACGTGCCTCTAGGGCACACTGTTTTAAGCCTGTCCCAGAAGATTTTCTGCCTTCTAGTTCGCTGAATTGGGTCTGTATTGTCAGCGCCAAAGGGCATTTGTAAGTTCGTTGCGGTGGCAACTTCAGCTGCTTGTAAAGCAGCAGCTACAATGGTGGCTGGAATTAAGAGGCATCCCTGCTGAGCTTGCCATGGATGCAATAGATCAGTATCTGCACTTTGTTCATACAACAAACGTACTTCGTCTTGTCTTACATGTAGATATGCTTGTTCTTTGCCCAGGAGCTTGTATAGGCGTTTGAGCGGTGACAGTTTTTTAAAGTGACAAGAGTGAGTTCTCCACCAGCTCCAAACTACTGCACGACAATGCTGCGAGAGCACAACACTAACTAGCCTAGTTTCTTGCGCTAACGAAATTTTTCGTTTAAGAGCAAGTAGAGATGCTTGTCTTGCAGCTGCCTGTGGACTTTCGGATGCAACTGTTGGGTCAAGAAAGACTTGAGTGGGTATTGTATGATGTTTCTCAGACTGTGGATGTGGTCGAAGACGCGGTTTCATCTTTAGCCTGAGCATCAAGGCTTTGTGGTGACAGGTATCAATACGGTATCTACCATATATGCGTGCGAAAAGTTGTGTTGTATCAAGGAAAAGGCTAGGCACTAAGAATCGATCAAGTGCGGATTCCTGGTCTTGGTATTTATAGGTAGGAAGTGCAGGATCAACATCTGTGAGCCCAGCCTGCACCAGGAAGTCATCCCACGTATGAAAGTGATTCTGATCACAGCGATTAAAGTCACCTCCAACAAAGACCGGATAATCAGTCAGAGCAAGAACGGTTTGCAAAGTGGTTGAGACGAAAGGCTTAGGGCTGCTCGGAGGGATATAAACCGAGACAAGCCATATAGTGCAAGCCTGGTATTCAACACGAGCTGCAACAGCATAGTGCTGCACCAAGACACGTTCTTCCAAGACTTTCCAGCTTGGAGGAAACAGGATTGCGACTCCAGCCTGCTCTCCCGGATTTTGCTTGGCCAGGGTGGCAACTACCTTAATGTCCGGCCACGTGTGGGATAGGTATTGGAGATTAGCCTGATTCCACTTCGTTTCCTGTAGCAGTACTGGAGCCTGTCTCAACATAGTTTTGACTATCCAAGTCTTGTGCACATTGGTAGGAAGACCTGGAGACCAGCTATTGAGATTCCAAGTGTAAATGCCTTTTACTGAGACTGGCAGGTTGCTAGGCCTCTGCATACGAAATTGTAGCACGTTATGGCAGAGCTGCCAAAATTTCGCTGGGATTTGGCGTAAGGATTGAACTTCATTAGGGAGAATAAGAGGGGTATCGCCTGCAGGTGCAGACGGGTCTGTTACGACACACTCTGTGAACTTACCGATGTTGACTCGGAGAGAATGGAGGGCATCTGATAGATTGACATTGCCGTCAAAACCACACAGCATGAGGAAATCCTCAATCCTGATCTGTCGGTACGGTAGAGTGGGATATATAAAATGTATGAGGAAATGGAGGGAAGAGACGTGCGTAATAGAGGCATTTGTTTGTTTTGTGGTATGCCAGTATGCTGCTTTGAGGCCTGTAGATAGGGTACGCTGCACTAAACGGAAAGATTTGATGGGTAGATAACATAAATGCGTCATTCAGCGTGCAGAAGAGCCTTAGCTCTGTGAAAGAGCTTTGTCGAAATCTCTCCTTGTGTGCACGCGTACCAGACTGACTTGAGTGTCATGAGACGACAATCGTCAATGCAAGCCTCAGTAGGAATGTGGGTAGCAGCTTGTTCTGCCACACTGGCCATAGGAAGCACTGGATGTGGAGTATGTGTTGTAGGCGTAAGGGAAAGTAGACGTTCGCAACTTCTGGCTTCAGGTGCTTCGACTTGATGGATGAGCAGTAGACAGAGATTAGGCAATTTGTCTGCTTGCCAGATATTTTCTTGAAGTCGTGGGTAAGCTGCTCGAGCACTTTCAGGACAGATGCTAAGGCACCAATCCTGGAGAAGCCCCCCAATAAGAATGACAGGGAAGCTCCCTGTCACGAGATGACAAACATTTGCAAAGGGCTCTTTGCATACTCGATTCTCTGCTGCTAGCAGCAGGTGGGAAAGCCTCCACAATGCACATCCTGGCTCAACTAAACTATGTGCCCACGGCTTTTCAGTAATTGTGCAGATGCGTTCTTGTTGGATTGCAAAAGCACATATATGTTCCGTCCCAACTCCCTGGGGGTTGGTTTGAAAACCAAACATAGACCGATACCAGGAGGACGGCTGAGAGGGCTGACAAATGCGCACGGGCTCTCCACCATACTTGAGAAGCAAGATCTCCAATGTGTCATGGAGGCGCAGTAAATATAGGCGCGTGGCTCGACTAGGACCAAGATACCTCATGTGATTTGGCTGATGGGAGAGCCAACAAATGATGAATCCTGTGTCAGCTGTTTTGATCGTGGTAAGGATTTGTCGCAAGAATAAAGTGGTTCTGTGATAGGTACAGTGATACAGTAGTTCTTGCCGATAGGTGTTGAGAGCATCACTGTTGACAGAAAGGGTACACAATGCTTGCGCAATTTCTTCACTGAAGAAATTCCATTGCGGTACTGCTGTTTGTTCAACATAGTTAAGGAGGTTGAGGTCTGTGAGAAATTTTATCAAGGGCTCTTTACCAAAGATATCGAAGCGTTGCTCTCGTCTTTCCTTGTTGCTGTTGTCAATAGCCTCTTTAGTAAGATAGGGCGGCAGAATCTGCGTTACGATAGGTTGAGCAATTGGAGGCCTCATGACCGGCGACATTACTAGACTCCGAAAGTTAATGTGTCGGTAGGGCTCCGGGACAATAGTAGTTTGAGTACTTCTGCCTGACATTTTGAGATTATTTTCAATAGCTTTTGTCTGACGTCATCCGGCAAGGCTACCCCAAAGAAGCATTCTGTTTCTCCTTGGATCCATGCTCGAATGTGATCAGGCGTGCCAATGGCAAGGCTGATAAGCTTGGGATGAAAGGACTTACCAACAAAGGAGCGTATTGTCTGCGAGTGCAAAACATGTTTAAGACGCGAAATAGTGGCAAAGTTGCGGCTGAGACCTGAAACCTGCAAAACCTCACTGTCACTTAAGAAGCGGAAAGGAACTCGTATACTACCGTTGTGAAACAACGGAAGGACATCTCGAAGCACCGCATCTTTCTCTGGGTTGGAGGAGGTTTTGTTGTAGAAGCAGTTCAAAAAGCGCCTCCACGCCGGATAGTAGATTGCAGGTATGAAGTCGCTCCATTGAAAGGCTGGAACAGAACTGTCAGTGAACATGTTTGCTATCATTGCAAATCGTTCATGAGTGTGCCAGTATGATGTTCTCCACAGCAAAGCTGCAGGATGATAGCTAGTCCAGCTGTAGCGAAGGGCAACGTCACTGAGGACTTCAAGGGGTCGCATGAAAGGTTTGATGAAGACATCACGAAATTTCCCTTTATCCTGGATGGACAATGGTCTCCAATCGGAAGGCCATTGCAGGTCTTCCTGGCACAAGGCTTGAGAGTCAACAGTATCATGAAGGATGTTGTTTTGGAAAAAGAGACGAAGTCTTTTTGCTGGCGATATTTTGGAAGTACACCAAGTCATTTTGTCTCGTGTGATGTGCGAAAGGCTAAGGCATGCTCTGATGAAGGCAAAATGGTCATAGTGCATTGACCCTGCGTTTTCGATCAGAAAACGAATGTGCGTCTTAGGAAGGACTGTTCCAAGCAAATATAGCGCAAGATGCATCGTAAAGAAAAAGACACTGTCTGGACCACATATGCCTAAGCGTCCATGTTCCTGCCCGGCATAAGTGAGGTCAGTACAGGGACTGCCTCCAATGACAAACACATGACAGTAGTCACTTAGTGTGACAAACTCTCTTAAAATTCTTGCTCCATCATCAAAGAGAAGGTCAACATCATTTGCATAGAAGAAAATGCCTCCTTTGAGGCTGTGAATCCATTGCACGTTGACAGAGATTCCATGTTTTTCTGCAACCAAATATCTGAGCACTTCATCTCTTTCACACAGCACACAGACTTTGGGACGATAACCAAATTTTTCAATAAGGATGTCTAAAGACGATCCACATCCGTCAAACATGCTCAGGACAGCATACGGCGGTTGAGACTCACAGCTTTGCATAGGCTGATCAAGTGGTGAGGCAGGCGATGTAGTGTGATCTGTCTGTGATGACTGTGACAGAGATTTTTCAATGGCTTCTAGTTGTTCAACAGGAATAGTTGCATCACTGGGAGGCGGTGGGCAAAGCTTCTCTGGAATGTAGGCAGCTTGGAGCTCGTTTGCATTTAGAGGAACGGGGCCAACAATGTCTTTTCGATTTCCAACATCAATGGCCCTTTTTGTAGCTTGCTTTTTCTTAGGAGTGTTCGTTTCTCTTTGTCCGAACTTGTTTTTAGCTTGTTTTGAGTCTTTGCCACGCGCAATTTTAGAAGTTCGTTTCGGAGGTCGCGTGTGAAGCCATGTGCTCGAAATTGTCGCATGTCGGTAAAGGATACCACAAATTCGATCACCTGCTTTGAGATGTGAGACACTCAACTGACTCAGCCCTGTGGCATTGTCGTATTTCAGGATTGCAGAGTTGGCATTTTCATGTTCTAGGACATAAAAATGCTCGCACGGTTGATGCTCACCATTCAGTGGGTCCGGACCCTGATGAATAACTAAGGCAATACATTGCCAAATCTGCCCGCCTGATTGAAAGGTGTCTTTTTGAAGAAACTTGTCATAGTCTGTTGCAAGCGGCTGGTTCGCTCTTTGAAAGTGCAGCCACACCAGTCGACAGGGAGAGCAAGAAATAGTGGCCCAGTTGAAGTTACTGGCGCAATCTTGACATTCTTGACCATCATTTATGCCATCATCACACGCAAGGGGCAAGAGACGCTCCGACCATGGAAAAGCCGCTTCAAAGAAGGCAACATGCGATAAAAGTCCGGACGGCGAATCAGTGACTATGAAAGTAGCGACATCATGCTCAACAATCCTGAGACAACTCAGGCAGATCCTAGTAGGTCATGGAAAGGAGGCGGAATTATAGCGACAATGGACTCATATGTTCTGAGCAAGTCCATATGAGTGTCCTTGGGGAGAGTGGACATGGCTAAGGCTAGATGATAATGATCAAAGTCATCTTTCGGTAGATGAGACGCGCAGGTCCAGCCTTTGGCTATTGCGACCATCGCTCTGTGGCCAATGTGATTTTCGAAGTTTACTTGTTTGTTCCAATTTGCTTTCGAAACAATGCGCAGTGCCGCTGTGTAATAGCAAGCTGTGGCATTGAGATTCTCGTATAGAGATACAGCCCGTTGGATGTCTTCATCCTGAAAGTCCATGTTTTGTAAGGAGACGTCTCGGCTAATCATCTGCTGTATTTGGTGAATATATGATTGTCGCCGCTTGTTTTGAAGGATCTCATTGACAGAGTTTGGGTTAGCAGAGCAATTGGAAACATGTTGGGCGTTGATTCCCCCTTTCACAAGACGATGGCTAAGGCCATCACCTCGTTTTGGGGCAGGTTTGGGAGTAGGCTTCTTGGCCAACTGTCGACGTAGGTCACCAGCATTTTTTTTGGGTGTAGGCTTCCTGTCAGTGATAACTTCAGCAGTATGCTTGGACTTGGTCGAAGGCGTCCGACAGCATACCTTTCCTTTTGGATCATCTTCTAATTGTTGCTGTAAGTCAAGGTAGACCTGTTCACAAAACGAATCAGTCGAAAGCTGAGAAGCTTCATTTCCTGACGAGCACTCATTAAAGGGAACAATAATCTTCTCTTCGGAATGTTCTTTAACTTGACTCGTTTCAATGTTGCAGGTTTGGGACTGCTGTAGGCCGCTTGGACAGACAGTACAAACTTGTTTTACGCTTCCATTGGCAATGTTCAAAACAGAGCTTTCATCAACTTGCATTGCTTCTTTCCCAGAATTAAAATCATCAGGGTCATTTTGGGTATTAGTGATGTATGTTTTACTTACAAAAGGTTGTCCAGGTGTCACAGCAAATTCAGGCAAGGAAGATGCAGGACTAACCTGACATTCTTGATTCGTATCTCGATGTTCATCATTATCTTTTACCCGAAGGTGTGTGGCAATCTCACTGCAAAGTAGGTTCTTTCTAGTCAGTGAGCAATCGGACAATAAGTCAAGATTTTGTTTCAATGTAATTTCTTCTTCATGGGATGTGGAACCTGTTGCATCGATTTCTGTTGGTAGAGGACTGACTGCATCTTGGTTATGATCCGACGAAGAGGGGATTGAACGAGTAGGAGATTGCTTGTTGTCACGACACACTCCTGTAAAAGAGGCATCTCTTTGGGCATTAATAATACGTTGTGGGTTGATGCCTGTAGGATTAGACTTCTGATTGGTTGCAAAGGCTTCGGTGGTGTGATTTGTATTTGAACTGCGACTGTTGTACCAAATCGAAAGAGTGCGACCACAAGGTGGTTTCCTAAAGACGTCATGAACTTCTATCTGACCTGGTAGAAAGAGAATGAGGTTTGCACGGTCATAGACACTGAGCTCTAGTGCATTATTGAAACACCGGGAAACCTTACCTCTTTCAAAGCGTGGTTGTGGTATTTGGAGCTTTTGACCATGTTCAATTTGGCAATGAACAATGCATTCATGCTCAGGCAGAGTTGTGATGACATCTCCATCGTGCTGTTGGAGGGGTGGCTTCGTGGCTGTGCAGTCAAGGAAAATGGTATGATGATCTAGGAGATGCTTTTGCTTCATCAGAATGTCAAGAAGGTGAGAGACTTCTTTCATAGAGAGTTCAGCTTCAACAAAGCAAATAGGAACTATTTCGTCAAGTAAATCAACAGCAACATCTCTCTTGCCGATTTCAAAGCTAAAAGCTTGTAGCTGCCCAAATCTTCTGCGCGACATACTATTACCTGGTAGGGGAAAAAATCCACTAAGCCGGGCACCTTGACATAGTCCTTTGTTATGTGCCCCAACATGATGGTCAGTTTTGGTCTCTTTGACATAAATGTTGGAGGCACGTTCAGTAGTATGGACGTCAGGCTGTTTGTAATGAACAATTCTTTTATATGCTTTGTGGTCAACAAAGGTACCAGGTATTCGTGGAAATGAGGCAGGTGAGGCATAAAAGGCAACAACTTTCTGCTGACCTTTATCTTGAACATGCACTATGGCAGGCCGGATTTGTATAGCGCCCAAAACTTTTTGCAACTCTTCACTAAAATCGACATCGACGATCCCATCTTTCATCATAAGCGACCCATCGTCTTCAATTTGAAAGGCTTCATGAGTGTCACTTCCAGTAGTACTGATATCAACGGTCCAACAGTTTTCATCAGATCCAGCAGTGAAAGAACATTGTAAACTGCCTTCTTCTTTGCCAAAGGGAATCTTAATCTGTTCTTGGAAGGTACGAAGCCTGAAATTTTCAAGTTCAGTTCCTTCGGCATAGATGACCAGAAGCAATCTTTTTTGGATGTAGTATGGGATGTTCATGTCGATTAAGATACTCTGAAGTTGCCATCTTTCTTCTTGCGTGCAAGATCTAATGTCAAGAAAAGTGGTAATTCGAAAGCGATAGAAGGTGGGAGCATCACCCAAACGCATGTTCCAGAAAAGAGGAATTACCCTTTGGAGGTCTTGTTGAGTAGAGCATGCAATTTCTTGACTTAGACCAGCATAAATTGACTCCAGTGCGTCCGTAACAATGCGAATTTCAGATTCAGCAATGCCGAAGCTGACACAGCATCGATCTGTTGCTCCAAGCTCTGTATGGAGAGGGGGGTCATGCGAAAAGACTCGAAATCGAAAGATTCCTGGTACGGCTGTAACAGCAGCTTGAACCTCTGGTGTGAGGGACTTGCTGGAACAGAGCCATGTCTCAGCATGTTCCAGACTTGGTGAAAAGACTTCAAAGTGTTACATTTCGAGTAGCACTGAGAGCAATAAAACAAGTAGCTTTGGTAAAGGTGCGCAAACGACTGTTTTGTGCAAATTCGAAGCTTTTGTACTTGTTGATTCGTTGTATGTGTGCTCGATGCCTTCGTAGCGAAGTGCAGACTCCAATAGTAAGTTGCACTGAAAGAGCACTCATGAAACAGGAATACGTGTCGTAGTTGACTGCCTGAGTGGCAGAGCTGCAAAATATTATCTTGCAATCGACTTTGGTGTTCCGTAGATAATAATATCTATTGGTTGATTTCCAGTGACAACCGCGCAAATGTTGCGATATTCATCTTCTCCTACAACAAAGAGATTGCGGCTAAAACGGACGGTGTTGACCATGCAGGAAAACGACAAAGAAAAAGGATACCCGCCATGTCCGTGGTCTGCCGCAATGCATTTTGGCTCAACAGTGAGGAAGTGCTGCTGCACAGTGGAGTCTGCCATGCTTGCTGACCATATGTTTGTGTCTACCTCGCAGTGGAGCGAAGAAAGGTCAATGGTCATCCATTTGATCTTGACCTGGCGGAAGAGGAAGCCCAGCTAACAATTGAACTCCACGAACATAACCGTCTTCAGGAATTTGAAAATGCAGTGATGGAACAACTTCCTGAACTGTTTTTTTTCCACGAGCACGGGCGCCGTGTGGGCATGGTGCCCAGGTCATCTTTGAAGAAAGGGCAATACAATCAGATGGTGAAGAAAAGGACAAAGACAGCCCAACAACAAATCAAACAAAACCAACCACAGCCCACAGGCCGAGACTCCACCACCAAGCAGAATTTCCTCTGCACTGAGGTGAAAGAAGTGAGACGAAAACTGCTGACTGTCTATGGGCCTGAATTCACGAAAGAAGAGCATGACAGCAAGGGTTTGTGCTCTGCAAAATCTCAAAGAAGTTGTCAAATGGACTTCACATCACTGTTACTAGTGACCAGCGGCCACTGTGCAGAGTGGCAAAAACATGGTCACAATGCAAGTCCCGGGCATTGGTATGCTCCAACGCAGGTCTAATCCTTGCCTAAGTGGATCAGTGGTTGCTATGCAAATCATGCCGTGGAAAAATCCTTTCTTGTGGCACAACCCATGCAACTGGTTGCACATACAATGACATGCAAGCCAAGAGGCATGGTGGTTGGTGGTGTTTAGGCAGTGGCGGCCACAGCAAACAACGAAAGCCTGCAGGTAAGGGTGCAAAAGGTTCACTCCCCCAAAGACAGGTCATCTCAGCACCTTTCGACACACAAAGGTGCCAAAAACGGGGTGTGCCCCAACCTTGAGGACTCCTGCGTCATTGCAAAAGCATTGTCCAGTTGCGTGCAGGGCCCGTGTGAAACAGGTGAGACCGTGGACCTATTCTAGCATGGTGTGTGTGCCTCTTTGTGCAAAATTGGCAATGTCGGACGTCAACAGAGGGAACTGGGGTTCGCCCGCATGGAGGTTCACAAAGTGCTGCGCCTGCCACGAAATCTGCGCTTCAAGAACAACTGAAACCTCCAATCGCAATGGGACGATTTCGAGCATGATCCGAGCATGATCCGAGAATGACCCGAGACCGTCTCGCACCCGTCGTTCCGCGGAGCTTCCCCGTCGAGGTTCGAAGAAGTATGGAGGTTCACAAAGTGCTGTGCCTGCCACGAAATCTACACATGGAGGTTCACAAAGTAATGCGCCTGCCACGAAATCTGCACACATGGAGGTTCACAAAGCACTGCGCCTGCCACGAACTCTGCACATGGAGGTTCACCAAGTGCTGATGAGTGGTGTATAATGAGTGGTGTATGATGAGTGGTGCATGATCAGTGGTGTATGATGAGTGGTGTATGATGAGTGGCGTATGATGAGTGGTGTATGATGAGTGGTGTGTGATGAGTGGCGTATAATGAGTGGTGCATGATGAGTGGGGTATGATGAGTGGGGTATGATGAGTGGCGCATGATGAGTGGTGCATGATGAGTGGTGTATGATGAGTGGTGTATGATGAGTGGTGTATAATGAGTGATGTACGATGAGTGATGTATGATGACTGGTGTATGATGACTGGTGTATGATGAGTGGTGTATGATTAGTTGTGTATTGATGAGTGGTGTATGATGAGTGGTGTATTGATGAGTGGTGTATGATTAGTTGTGTATTGATTGGTGGTGTATGATGAGTGGTGTATATATTGATGAGTGGTGTATTGATGAGTGGTGTATGATGAGTGGTGTATGATGAGATCATCCTGGGCGTTGGATGATTTTTGCTTTAAACCTGTGTTTGAATTTTTATTAATGAAAAAAAGTGATTCTGAAAGTTGGGTGTTCAAAATTTGGACAGCACACGTGAACAAAATGATGATCATGATCGTCATGATTATGAACGATGCGTGCGTGTCTACACCCTGCAATCATGGTTGTGATTGGATCCTATCAAACTTCGCAGGGCGCACACGAATGATTCTTGTTCCTGTACCAACGAACACGGGCAGAAATCACGTGATATCAAAAAGAGATGTACCTGCTTTACTCAGATCCCTTTTTGAAATGAGGTTTCTTTGAGGTTTGCAGCATTCAAGTCGTTCGCACACCAATGGTGTTTTTCAACAAAAAAGCTTGGGCAAAATCAGCACGAGACCAAGATCTTCTTGGGTTGGTGGTAATCGTGGTAGAGTGGCGGGCGCGGGCGCCAATTGTAGTAGTGGTAGTAGGGGGATAGTCCTGGTACCAGTCGCAGTCGTCATCTTCGTCGTGGTCGTGGTAGTCGTTGTATGAGAAGTAGAAGTAGCAGTGGCAGTGGCCGTAGCAGCAGTCAAAGGAAGTTTAGTGTGCAAAACTTCCGTGTTACGGACAATCAACAGCTGTTCAATACAGCGCGATGATGGTGATGATGATGTTGATGATGATGATGACGACTTTGACAATGACCTCCTTCGGAAACACGAACTTTTGGGGAAAATGTGATTCTTCTTAACTATGGTGGCCTATGCTGGCCCATTTGCCCTTGTCATTGCATTCGTGGTCTTGTTGACGATCACTGTGCGTCCACCGTTCGGATTCACCAGCTCTTGGTGCAAGCGATTCGGTCCCTGTTTTTTCCGGGCCTTTGGCTGCGACTCTGGTTGTGTGCAAGGTTTGGGTGGTTTTTTTGCCGGTTTTGTGCGTTTGTTTTTGGTTTCGCCAGGCACCATGGGCACGGAGGTGGGTAAACTACGAGAACCCGAAACTTGAAACCTGGTCCACGACATTCAGCAGCACGCTTACTTATACCTGCAGATGCCCAGGCACGCATGTTTTGGAGCCTCGGGTATGTGGTTTCGTTTCTAACCAGTTTTGACCATGGAACCCGCCCTCAGCCCAGCGACCAATCAGGGGGCCAAATGGACTTCGCCCATGGCGTTTGGCACCCCCACCGTTCCATGCCGCATTCTGTTGAAGGGCCTTCGCCGTGTTTACGTTTTGTGGTTCTGGCTACGTTCCCCTGGGCCGAATAGAGTGCGGTACCAAAGTTGAGGCTTTTGTCTCGAACCTCCCGTCCTCACAGGACGCCAACTGTTTTCTTGACTTTTGTGGCCTCAAGAACCTGGAAGGCCAGGCTCCCAGGAAGAGTGAGGGTGTACCTTCGCTCTCAATTTTGTGATGGCAAGGGTGGGGATGACATGATGCAAAAATATGGAGGTGTGCTACTGTGCGGTTGAACATTACGGCCACTTGTTGGTGTTATATTTTTCTAACTTGCGTTGCCCTACGCGTTGTTTTTACGTCCCCGTCCCCTTTTTGGAGCGGGGCAACAAGCAAAGCCAACGCCTTTGGACGGAAACTTTTTGGCTGCCCTCAATGTGTTTTTTCTTTTGGAGACTAAAGCCAGTAGTGTCACTTGATCGCCCTCGGTACCTCAATTTTTTGAATTTGACCCTTTCTGTTTTCAATTGTGAGTGCGCTTGGGTTGGCACTTTGACGCACAGTGTGACTCCATTGCCCCTGTATACTGCCCAGCTGGCACCAATCTCAACCGCAGTGTTCTATGGTTTGATGCTTGGTATACGGGGGCCCGTCTAGGACAGCAATTGGAGTTCGGCTGCGGTGTGTTCTGTTCTGTTGGCTTTCCTTTTCTATTTTTGCAATTAGTTCCTCGCGCTGCGCCTGCTGTACTGGTAGCAGCGGTATAGGTCCGTCACGACTGTTTCTATAGGCTTGTGAGCGGGTGATGGACGGAGTTAGCCTTGGGATGGCGGCCGTATATGGATGAAAACCAACAACCCGTGCTTTTTCATGATACAATTCGTCAGGGCAGATGTTGTTGCAGTGACACTTCGCTTGAAACGCTTGAGCAGAGTGACAGAGTGACAGGGTGACAGGGTGACAGAGTGAGTGAGTGAGTGAGTGAGTGAGCGAGGGAGTGAGTGAGTGAGTGAGTGAGTGAGTGGAAGGAGGGAGGGAGGGAGGGAGGAGGGAGGGAGGGAGGGAGGGAGTGAATGAGCGAGTGAGACCTGTATGCCCACTTGGGCGGCCCACTTTGGGCACAGGTGACCGAAAACAAGAGCAAACCTACATCGTAGTGTACAATACTAGCCTCTCAGTTCAACGTCCACAAATAGGAACGAAACCTTCCTCAAAACCCATCCAAATAGAACTGGGGCCGGATTCCACCCTCCCGCATTGTTGTCAGACATGTGAAGGGATCGGGAAACTGCGGTTGATGGTGGCGAAAGAAGACGGTTGAATTTAAAATTTGGAAGCAACGCCAGCAAAAAATAATGACGCCGCAAAAACCAAAAAATGGGAAAACTCAACAACTACAACAAGAACTTCATTCTATTTGAGAATATCTCTTCCGCACTTGGGGCCGAAAGTCTCTGGACGACTCATGGTGGAGCAACCTTCAGCCGTTGAATTCGCGAATATGTTGGCACATATTTTTTCGGGTTTTTCCCAGCCGCTTGACAAACCAGAAACTTTGCTTGAGCCGCGTTGGGTTCTGAATGGATTGCAATGTGCAGTCAAACGGTCAAATTCATACAGACATGGGGATGATCTTGGGTTGGTACCTGGTATGTTGCAATACATTCCGGATGAATATGTTTTCCTTCCTTTCTCACCCCGCGCCCTGAATGGAATGGCTTCGGACATGCAGGCGCAAAGTCAAATTCAAAGTCATTTCTGGAGGATTTGTTTGTGCCCTACAACCAGAGAAGAGTGCGCGCCACACAGTTGGCATACGACTTGTTTTGTGATGTTGGCCAAATCCCAAAACCAAATTGCCAATTGTTTTCAGGCCAGCTGGCATCATTCGTTTGGTGTGCAAGACGCTTGTTTTTTTTTTTTTTGGGATTTTGTCACGAAGTGAACCTGTGTTGGATAGCATGCAGCCTGAAGAACAACACGGCTTCCGCCGGGGATGCTGGTTGGAAGAGCACTTGGTCACGGCATGCCCATTTGGGTGGTCAGCCTTGATTTGCCCAAAGCATTCGAAGCCTTATTGGCAGCAAAAGGCAGGTGTCCAAGGTGATGCTGGCCATGGGGCCAGGGTGTGTGTTAAACCCAAGGTTTTTGCGCGCTGTTTTTGCAATGGGCCATGCGAAAATGGAGAACAAATATGGAGGCTGTAGGTGCTTGGATGAACCGCGCTGGGCACTCGCTGACCAGTGTGGTTTGGTCGCCCAATTGTTGTTGCATGTTCTCGACGAATCTTGGTTTCTCTTGCTGGACTTACGAAACCAAGTTTTATTGAGTGGTTTGTTGCCGGGCAAATGGAACAAAGCAATGGAACTCAGAGGCTGCCACCTTCATTCACATCCTTGCGCAGGCTAAGGCGCGCTCCCACCGGCGCCTTCCCGGCCCCCCGTTGCAGCGGCCTGGGGAAGCGGTGGTGCGGCCTCCTCGCCTTCGCGGCCCAGCGTGCCTTTTTGGTTTCGCTCTTGACCCTCCCCGCCGCGCCTGGGGCGACCATTGACGGCGAGGCTCCGCTCCTCAGCGCCCTTGCCGTCCCCCATGTTGAGGCGCGCGCCCCAGTCGCTTCGGGCCGCGATAGACCGTGGCACCCCGACTCGGCTGAAGCTGGTTGGACAAAGTGGTGGGGGAAAAACAAACAATTTTCAGAATGCTTGCGAAAAGGGCCGGGGCCGTGTTGGCAACAGACGTCCGGCCCATAGCCAGTGTCAGACTGTTCTACAAAACGTTTGCTTACATGCTTTTACACTGAGTGGAAAGCACCAAGGCACCCTGGAAACAGCTCTCGGGAGGCGCATGGAGGAGCACTTGTTGAGTTTGGCGGTGCAGACCCCTCTATGGATGCGTCGTTTTGTGGCCGGCATTATGGCGCGCATTGAATCAACAGGGCATCTCGGAACATTTGATTTGGTTGATGTCATCAAGTTGGGCAAGTCGTGGGAGAAATGGATGACAGTGAAGAATTTGACATTTCGGCTGGTGTTCGTCAGGGTTGTGTTCTAAGCCCGCGTTTGTTTTGTGGAATTTTGAGAAATGCAATGAAAAATTGGAGGCGGAAGGTGGAAACTTACAGTTTCGACTTGGGGGATGGCCTGCCTCCATTGCTTGACCTGCGATTTTCTGATGATATTCATTTGTTCGGATCTTCGTCACGTACTTTGCTCCATATACTAGATGAGCTCATTAATTGTTTAGCCAACGTCGGTCTACATTTGAATGCCTCAAAAACGGTCTTTATGACCACTGAAGCTCAGCCCCCGCCCTTACTGACAACAAAGCATGGTGCTCAAACCAAAGTCCTGGAGCCAGCTCTTGGTCATAAATGGCTTGGGTGCATATTGACGGCCAAAGGGTCCCAAAATTCAGGAACCGACAGCGACCACCACCTTGCAGCTGCCACACGGGCATTCCATGCAAGCAAGGAAGTTTTGTGTGGCAGGAAGGTTTCGGTTTCCGCGCGCAAAAAGTTTCGCTTCTTCAATGTCGTGGTGACCACTGTGGTTTCTTTCGGTGCTGGGCCACGAGCGGTACATATGTCAGACTTTGCCAAACTAAATTTTCACTTTTGGAAACTGGCACGTTTCGTGGTAGGGCCACCTGCGGGTGTTGACTGGACCCACCCTTGGCACCAGATATTAGCTTTGTGGGATGAACGTGTTGACGTTCGTGTTTCAATCCGGAGCGCGTCCGTGGAGAAGGGTGGCACTGCAACAACACACTGGAATTTTGCAAAGTACATGGCGAATTTGCCGGGCAACAGGCGGGCAAAGATACAGGTCTCACTCACTCGCTTTGCCGAAGCCAGCCGCAATTTCATTGCCGGCGGCCATGCTAGTTCGAGATATCTACACAAAAACCCTCCCCCTCGCACATTCGCGCATAATGTACCAGGTGGGTGACGGGTTGTAGAGCAGGCAATTGCCTGCGGCCCCGCCAAAACCCGCATGCGCTTTCAATCAGTCAGCATGGGACAGACCCATACAGTCATGCGTCATTTTTTCACTTCGACGAACAACTGCTTCCACAACCACAAGCTGCGAAACCCATGGAAAAAGGGAGGAACATTAAGGCAAATTTTTTGTTAGCACGGGAACACGAATGTTGGCCGGGCAGTGGGAAACGCTATATGTATATAACTTATTTTCATACACGCATGTATGGCTGCAAACAACCGGGCCAGAGCACGACATCCCTCCTGACTTGTGAACGGCCACAAAAAAAGGATCCTTCAAAGTCGTTCATGGAATGCCGCTTTCAGAGGAAATCAGAGCAATTTCTTGCCTGGGGCAGCATCAGGTTGACATTATCAAGGTGGCCAAATGAGGTAGGTTCAACAATGATCTGGGTTGGCTTCATTTGTTGAGCCACAGCGGTCCTGCTCCCATGTGGTCCCTACGTCCGCTACGTCCGCTACATCCATGGCGACCACGTCCTCGGCGTCCGCTACGTCCTTTATGTCCCCGACGTCCCGACGTCAATGTCGTGCTCCCTACGTCTATTCCCCTGGCGTCCTCCACGTCTTCGACGTCCCAATTCCGTTGTTTGTCCACAGGCTGTGCTCTGTTGACAGGGGTTGCCCGGCATTGTCATATCACGTCAATTCGTCAATTCACGTCAGTTCACATCACATGCAAACTTTTTGTTTCCCCCAGAGCAGAAAAACGAACTATGTACAAGGGTTTAAGTTTTCATGTCACGCCATGCCCATGTACTACAAGCAAACACCGGCATCCAAACTGGAACAAAATGAGGCGGACCCATCGACCGTGAGCCAGCTCGCGCTGTATCGGGAAAACGGCGTCACACAACATTCGGGCGATGTTTCTTTCAACACGGACTAAAGTATCGTGACGTGTTGGGCAACAGCGCCATTGAACACGCTTGGACTTTGGGGCGACAACCAGTTGTGAGAATTGCGGAAAGGTTGCGGGCGCTTGAGGAACAAGCTGCCAAAAAGTGCTTGCACGCCTTGGCTGGTTTGGTGCCATTGGCTAACGATGCAGTCTACAGTGGTTTTCCCACGCCGCTGTGACCTGGGTGTTGCCGGCAGACCGGCGGCGGTTGGACCTCGTCCTTTACGGCACCTCGCGCCTCGGCGAGGCCCTTTTCTGCGATCGCCCTCGTGTCCGTTCTGCAAGCTGACGGGCGCCCACATCGTGGCGCCGCTTCCAATGACGAGCGCGTCCTCCACATGCGCAGGGCGGCAAGGAGGCTCGGTACCCGAACCCACGCGACCGGGGCCACAATGCCTGGTCGTCCTCGCCTGCGAGATTGGCGGCCGGGAGGGGACGCGGAGTGCCTCGCCTACGTTCGGGCCCTGGTCCCGCCGCTGCTGGGGGCTGTTGGGCTGTGCTCAGCAGCGGGCGGTGGGATCCACGCGCTTCCGTGGCGCGCCCCTTCACAGCCCGATGATACGTCTAATTCCCGGAATGAACTGGTGGTCTGATTTTTTCGTGACCCGGCGGGTTCACAATGGAGCAGTGCGAACAATGGCTGCAGTGCGAACTGTATACTAGTAGGAAAGTCCATACCTTTTTCCCAGACGCCAGGGACATTTTATTAATATGATTTTTTCTCGCACCGAACCTAAGTCACAGGATTCCAAAAAAATCGCCAAAAAATTAGAGGACATGCAATTCCAATGTTGACGCAGGAAAGAAATAAGAGACATGGAAAAAAATCATTAGGAATTCCTAGAAGGATGGAATGGTTCAGCACAGGATTTCAAAACAGTTTCATTGCCCCTCCTGGAACAATAGAGTAAGGTCTTACCAAGGAATTCATTACATTGGTTGGTCTAGAGTCTAGCGAGGATGTTTTATTTTTGAATCCTGTGCCGACGCAAGACGTGACACATACTCAAAAGAGACCAAGAGCTGCACACAGAATTATTCTCCCGATGACACACGTACACCCAGCAGGTTTCTTTTCTATACGGGGGAACGCGCCATGTTTTTGGAGACGTCGTCATGTCATGTCTTCCAGTGCCGGCGTTTGCCAACTGCCAACTGCCTTGCCACGAGAGCTGCATCCAGATCAGCATGTTGATGGTCAAGCCCACGTCTTCCGGGCTTCCATGTTTGCTTGGGGGCCTCCAGGTCCATCACTCGAATAGGATGTCTAGAGTTTCTATTTGTTGGACGCTTTGTACCTTAGCTCTTATGTATTTATGTTCACACACAAACATAATCACATACACACATAAACCTGGCCCGATTCAGAGGAATCGTAAAAAGCACTCGACCTTTAGCAGAGACTCGACCGTCTAGACCCGGACAGCGCGAAAAAAACAGGCCTGGTCACTTTGAGGAAGGGCAGGGACACCCCTCAACCAGGACTTTAATATGCCAGGATGTTTGTTACACATGAGCTTCTTCAACCTTTGTACTAGGATTCCATAAAACAGGTTGACGCAGGATTCCATAAATGCTCAAAACCCTTAAATTTTTTTGGTTTCCAACCTTGGCACGCAACAAAGAATAAGGAAATGACCTCAGCTCGAAAGGATTTTATATAATCCTGCGTCAAACCTTTAGCGTTCCTTCCTACTAGTATAACTGTGTACAATTGGGAGCCTTGCCCTAGCGCCATGCCGCTCATCCAGTGAGAGGAGGCCATCCCTTCGATGAGACTTGTCATGAGCGAGAGCGGGCACGCATGACTCAACGTCATCGGCGGACATCTCTCCGCACACGTGCCACCACCAAAAGCGCAATTGTAACTGGTAACGAAACTGCAGTTTCGAGGCAAGACTCTTCAAAATCCCAGAGCGGCAATAACTTTTTTTACCTGCTGCGCAGTGATCATGATGACCACCCAGGCATCAAAACACGCCAGGCGAACACTGGTCCGACCCCCAAACTAGAAAAGGAACCCTTCGCTTTGCACTCGGACTGGGTTTTTCCACGCGAACGTGACCTCCGTAGATGTCCATAAATGGACATTTTCTGTGCTAACACATGTGAACACCATCGTGCAACCCATGTCAACTACTATGATTTTATGTTAATTCCTATCAATTCCCTTACGCCATCTTGGCAGGTAGAACGTAGTGTTTTGAGGTTATGTTGGAATTTCCAGGTCGAAGTTGAAATAGGGAAATGTACGTGACTTGCATCAGAGTAGGTGCATCCTGCAGACGTTTCAGTTCTTAAATGGCCAGACTTTGGGTACGTCCCTTTCACTGTGGAAACGTCAGCCGCTCCACAGTAAAACACATGCTTTACAACATTGAGAACTCAAGGTTTCTACTTGCAGTGGGGGCTCCAAATTTCTCAATAGGCATTCCTTTGGCATCATGGAGAGCAGTGATGATGAAGATGATTGGTGTCCCAAGACCCAAGTCGGGCTTCAGGAGTGTGAGATGCTGTGGTTTTGGTGCCTGAGTTGGTCATGTGTCGGCAGGATCTCATTCATGGCCCTTCTCGCGCCAAGATGCCTCTGATCAGCCAATTTGATGAAGGCAATGGCCAGAATGCCAAGGCGATTGGCCTTACGAACTTCACCTGTTTCATTTGAACGGTGGCTTTGGGCAGACCAGGTTGAGAAGAACGCCCCGCTGCCAAACCAACAGCGCCGAACTTGGAAATGAGCCGGCTGGAATGTGCACGAACTGGTTCGCCCGAGGCTCGTGGAACCTGTGTGGTGCTCGGTGGGCTTGAAACAACATCGAGCACGCGCATGCTGCTGACTACAAAGCTGCCGCGTTTCCAATCGAAGTGCGTGAAATCGGGCCAACGCGAACCAAACCTAATCCAGACTCGGATCATACATGGCACTGGGCACACAGCCCGTCAAATGACAAATGATTTCCCGCATGCATGATGCCTTCAAGATCCAAAACCACCGATTGAACCTATTTTGGATTGAATTATCTAGTTTTTTTTCAGAACTACGTTGCACAGGATCACAAAGGTGTTTGCCATCAAAATTGAACGTTCTGTATTGTAGAACGTTTTGCTTGGATTGATTGACTTTCTGTCCGCGTGCCGCTTATGGACATGGTCGGTTCCAGAAACTTGGCTGAACATGAGCCTCGCAAAACGGGACATTGGTAAGAAAAAGAGGCGGCAACATTGCAAAGTCGTTGCAGATTTCTGTGCATTTGGGGATTGAATTCGGGTTGCCACCGAGGTGACTTCCACGTTCAGGATAATGAACTTGAATCTCACATTGTTGATGCACCACGCAATGTGAAGGCACGCGCCAAATCGTTCGCAACTTTGGATTAACAAGCTCATGCGCGCGGCGCGAAAGCATGTACATGCTAAAAGGCCAACTGGAGTGTGGGTGAGGACTGTCGTGCCAATTGGATGAGTAATCATAGTATTTGGTCCTTCCTTTTTGCTTGTGCAATTGCGACAGGCCCGAGCTGAACAGGAGGCAAAGTGGGCTGGAGACTACGATGGCCGACAGCACTGGTCTTTGCGGGAAGCGTGCCCGCTAGTAACATCATTTGACAGTGAGTTACAGTATATTTAATAATCAATTATGTCCAACCTTGCTGGTGAGGTATTTGAAACATCGGGCTCGATTGCAAGGGGCGCAGCGTGATTTGTATCGATACTTTGTGGAAGAGGTTTTCGAGAGCCGGCCGTGTCAGCAAACATGATCCAAGATCAAAAGAGAATTGCTGTGCATTTTGCGTTTGTTTTCAGTCAGTTGTCTCCCGAAGCACTGCCCTCAGCAGCTGTGCGCAGCTGCTTCTTTTGCTTTTCCACTACTTTACCTGAGGAGTGAAGTTGCTGTTGGATGCCCACTTCTTGTCGCAGTCGTCCTGCCTTAAGGTCGGGATCCTGAGAAAACATGTGGGGTTCTTCTCCTGTGTTTTGTGCCAAGGACCTGGACCTTTCAATCCTGGAGCGCGTGGCGGACTTTGGCTTTGCCCAAGGTCCTGCAGTGGGGTTTCTGGCGGGCTGGCGCAAGCCCAAACCCACCTCAAATCCACACATCAGGCGGGTTCATTCCAGCTGCCTGTCGCCCCCGTGCATAAGCTTGGCAGAAAGGAGGAAGGTGCAGCACTCATTGGGGTCATAAGGCGTAGATCAGTTCATCAGAATCAATGCTTCATTTGCAACTCCTGCAGTTTCCTGGAAGCTGTCGATGTGCCAGCGCTGGATCATTTGTCATTTTTCACGGTTCACCTTGACATTTCGTAATCTTTGGCAGGTTCATGGCTCGCAAGCGGCCGTTATTGCCTTTTGAGGTTGCTGCAGGTGACTGGGATTGCGTGACGATATCCAGGCCAGATGCGGCTGTGCGTGGGTTCTGGGCAAGCCCTTGGTGTATGGATGCTTCGGACCACGGTGCCACATGTTTTTTAGCAGGACGCTGGACGTTGATTGAATAGAGAACAATCTTGCACACGCAAACACTCTGCACGAAAATCATGATGTAGGCCGGCTCAAAACCGTAGGAAAAAACACATCGACAGATACCATGGCCAAGATTAAATGCAAATGACGCTAATGTGTGTTGCTTCGGCAGTAAGTTTCCAAAACGGACTTGAGCGGACCACCCGACTGGCTCTGCTGCTGCTAAGCAGAGAATGCAATCTGTGGAAGAGGAGTGCAGCACGAGTGGTTTGTCACGATGGCCGCCTACACCGCACTGGACGCAGATTAGAAATGCTTCACAAAAAATTTGTTTTGGAGCTTTGGCTAAGTGGGTGCATGCAGCCACGAGCCATGAGTTCATGCTGCAAGAATCAACAAGTGAGATTTGCACATCCGACGGTCAGATTGTTTGCAGGGGTGGTGCAGACGTGACCAGGGGACTCAATACTGTGATATTTGTTCAATGTTTCCATTCGGTTCATTGGAGATGTCGGTTGGTGTCCTGATGCCCAAGGATCAAGCCTATGACTCATCAGTATCTGACAGTGAGTTCTACGCAGATGCCGTTTCTTGGACAAATGGGGTGCTGTATATGTTACGGAATGCGTTGTGGGGTGCACGTTGTGTGGTTGGTGTTGCTCTGCAGGTGAGGCCGCTGGTTGCTTCACTGACTGGAGCGGAGGCGCATGCTGACAGTTGCTGACACAACCAGGAATCATCGGGTGGAGAGGGACTGTCCTGCTTTTTGTGCAAAGCTAACAGTGATGGCGCGAGGGATTCCCCAGCCGCGTGATGAGGGTTGTGTATTTCACGCCCCGATTTGTTGATGATTGATTGAGTCAAGGCCACCATCATTTGCTACGGCCAGACTGGCACGGGCAAAACTCACACATTCAACGCATGCTGGAAGCGCATTGGAAACGACCTTGCGGGGTGCACGATTTCCGTGACTTTCTTTGAAATCCACGGAAAAAAGTGCCCCCTGGCTGCAGCCGATCACACGGTTAAAGTATCCGACAGTTGAATATCCTTTGTAAAGCTAGGTTCTGGCTCAGATCAGCTGGTTCCGGTAATAGCGCAAACTTTCCATTCCATGCACTCGAGTGACAATATATAGTGATGATGTCAGTCTGCCAGCTTGCCTTCTATGATTTCATTCACGTCTGTTCAGAAATCGTGACGTGCTGCCACAATGTCAAAATGAACCTGGACAGAATGAAGCCACGTTCACGTTCCTATGCATTTCTTGTAGCTCTTGTCACCAATTATTTGAGGCTACGACCTGCTGCAGCAGCGTAAAGAAGTGACTCTGCGGGCAGATGGGGATGAACGTGTTCATGTAAGGCACATTGTGCATTGCTTCGGATGACTTCTCAAAATAGTTCCTAGTCAAATTTTCGCAAAGAGATGGAGTACACCCAAATACAACAAATTTGTTGTTTCCAGATGGATGCACTTGCACAAGATTGATCTTTGACTGTCAACCAGGATGTGCAGACGGAAGGTGTATCAAAGACTTCTTGTGGTTTAGCCGGAGATCAATTGAAAAAGCTCAATCTTGCCTCAGGGGCGCTACAACTCTGACAGCTGCAGCCACAGATGTCGCCAGTCTCTTGGAAGAAGCGCTGTTGCTGCGCCGCTCTGAATCTACGGAGGGGAACCCTTTGTCTTCGAGAAGCCACGCATCTTGCAAGGAACAGCTTGTTGCAGGTCAAAATCACATGGCACACGAGCCTCAAGAGTTGGAGAAGCAATCTTTCAAAATCACTTTCCCAGTATAATATTGTGCCAAACTCTTCCGAGGCAGTTTGCGTCCTTTCGATTGAGGGTGGTGGCAGCATCAGATTTGTAGACCTGGCTGGGTCTGAGCGAAACTATGAGACGAGATTCATGACAGCGCAGCAGCACAGGGATTTTGCTGAGATCAACAAGTCTCTCATGGCATTAAAGGTGGGGAGCCAGCTTACATATTGCTTTGCAGACATGCTTGCTGTTGACACTCTGCAGACTTGTGAGCATCACTGCCGCTAGGAGTGTTTTCGTGCTCATGGGCAGCTCGTGAGACAGAAGCAGACCAGGGTCCCATATCGTGCCAGCAACCTCACACAGGCGGTGTGAAAACCATTGTTTTTCTGATCAATCCAGCAAGACCTGATTCGCAGGTGTTGCGTTCCTGCTTCACCCCGGAGCACAGGAGGGGACATGAGGCTGCAACTTCCATCAACATTTCTTGGCTTGTCAAGGGAACTGCCCCGCACTTCAAATGGTCTCTTGCTTCAGGACATTGATCTTGGCAACCATCTCACCCACTGCGACAGATTTGCTGCACTCCACCAACTCCCTACTGCAAGTGACACAAATGTGCGAGTCTCAGCCTCCATAAGTGTGCGCGTGTGGTGTGAGATTGTGGTGTAATGGCAATGGAATGAGGCAGTCTTCGTTAGTGCTATGCACTGTGCGCCGTTCATTTGTGTCGTGCGGTCTGCGAGTGAAGAGAGGAGACATCGTTAGCGCTCGGAGTGCTGTGTGGAATTGCCATTGGTATCTTTCTCTGCTTCTACTCCCATTTGGGAATGGACCAACGAGGAGGTCAACATGTGCCTTTGAGTGGAACAGGAGCTTCCTGCTGCATAGACAGTGTAGTCTTGATGCTGCTCCTTCACTTTTAAGGCTCACCTAGAGCATTTCTGTCTGGAAGAGTAGTAGGCAGGTGTTGATCACAGGATGTGAGTGGCGAAAGTGCTGGCGTTTTTTCTCAGTGCAGCGGCAGCACTCCCACATTTGATGTCAACATGCTACTAGAATGACATCAGGGAGCATGCCTGTTTAGTCTACCGATGGCAAGACTGAACGGTATTTCAGGTATATAAGTGACAAGGAGAAAGGCTCTCGCTCGCCATGAGTGAACTGTTTTGTTGTGCAATCTTAACCCAATTCCAACTCATTCGGGTGACAAGATGCCATAAGCATGTTTTCTTGTTTGATTCCTGGAGCAGATGCACAGATATATATATATATATATATTTATTGTTTGTTTTTTACTTCAATATAACATACCGATACTCATCCAAGGTGGATTAGAACGGTGAACAACGGCCTCTTCAAGTACCTGGTGCTGCCGCCGAAGATCACAGGTGAGATGCTGCTGCATCTCTCTTCCCAGGCACACCACACCTATCGGTCATCATTGCAATTTGGAGTACTCTAATTTAAGCCACACCGCGATTTGTAAGATTCACAGGTTTACCAAAGCAAGTGCCCCCAGTGCCTGCTTCAGGCCTTGTCAGAGCTCTTTGACATGAGCCTTCGTGCTGCTCGTGGTGTTGGCGAGGGCGAGGCTTGTGATTTTGTCTGATGTTCATTGAAGGTGTTAGCGTGGACATGCAGCACAGCAAATGGCGGTTGCTATTACAACATCGGCCCCGTGAGCTACAGGCCTGGAATGAGGCTCTTGCAAAGGATGTGGGCATTCGTGTGGGGCGGATGCTGTTCGCTGCGGTGCGGAAGGAGGCAATGCGCTGGCCTTCAACGGACCGAAGTGATGCGCGCCCGCGCGCGTACGCGCGCTGTGTGTGTGTGTGTTTGTGTGTGGAACCCTTGGAATCACAGGGATCCCGTTGGTTTTCCAAGCAGGGGGTCCAGGCAGTTGTGAGTTGTCCCTGGACCAACGAAGACGGACTCACAACTGGTGAAGCGAGAAGGGACGCCTTCTCGTGTACCTGCATTAATAAACTGTTGATTGATTGTTGTGGTCCCCTGGTTTGTTTTATGGTGGTTCATGTGCCTGATGTTGTTGCAGGAGGTGTTTAGGCCCGTTTAGGCCTTCAGGCCGCCAAACCTGTAGCGAGGGCCTTCAACCTGGCTGCGATGGCCTCCAACTACTAGCGATGGCCTCTAACCTTGGCTGTCTTGCAGCTTCTTGTCACCAACCTACTAGCGATGGCCCCCCAACCTGCTTTTGATGGCCTTTAACCTGAGAGTGATGACCTCCAACTTTGGCTGTTTTGCAGTTACATGTCACCAACCTACTAGCACTGGCCCCCAACCTGCTTTGTTTTCCCTGGACTCTCAGGAATATGGGCACCTAGGTTGGCAAGTGGCAGTCAGTACGCCGTATCTCGAGTGTGTCTGGCTTCACGCCAGCCCAGGGTGAACAGGAGGAGTGTCCCCTGTGGCCCCGTTGAACGGGGGTTTGTCCATGTTCCCTGGCTTGGGAACCTACGTGTCCGGAGCGGACAGCAGGAGGTTTAAGCCAAAGTATGCCAAAGTTATTTGCCAAGACTTGCTGAATTATTGAATTTGAGTAGGCCGCTTTCGACCAAGCCAATAGGTGACCATAGCCGTCAAAGCTGCCAGCCAGTTTGCACGGCGTAGCGTGGCCGCAGCGGCGCCCAGTATAGGCTCTGCTGGAGCCTTTCTTCCCTTTCCTCCCCTTTCCGTCTGACCTCTTCCTTCTTTTTGCTCTTTGGGGTGTCCCCAGGTGCACCCCTCTCCCTGCTGTGTCCCTGGATGCCTATTTCGTAGCTGGGAACACCTGTCTCCTTTCCCCTTCTTTCCCCTTCTTTCCATCTTTTTGTCTTTCTCTTTCTCTTTCTCTTTCTCTTTCTCTCTCTCTCTCTCTCTCCCTTCTTTTCCCCCTTTCTTTCTCGCTTGGGTGTCCCTGGATGCTTCCGTCATAGCTGGGAACCCCTCTCATCTTGTCTTGGTATGTCCTTGGACGCTTGAGTCGTAGCTGGGAACACCATCTGTTCCTTTCCTTTTCTTTCCTCTTTCATTTACAACAGGTGTTTTAATGAGGTTCGGCTTTTAATCGGTTTGTTCCCTTTCATTTGATTCCCTCTTCATTGGCCCCCGCAGAATTCTTTTCCTTCTTTTCTTTCACGTCCTTCTGTCTTCATGTTTCTTCATCCTCATCCTTTTCTTCTCTTGCGCGCACCTTTGCCCGGACCTTAGCTTGTGCACATACACGCACGTATGCCCCACATCAAACTAGGTTCAGGTGCCCCAGGTCTGTTACAATGAGGTTTGGTGCATTGGTTGTCCCTCTTCACTTGGTTTCCCTTCATCGGCAACGACCTACACTCTTTTGTCCGTCTCGTCTCTTTCATGTTCATCTGTGCCTTTTGCGCGCGCATGTGCTCACATTGCCCCCTTTCCGGGCAGGAAGGGGTGCCTCCTTTCCGTTGCCTCTCTTGTGGGAGGCGTGTGTGTGGAACCCTCGGAATCACAGGAACCCGTTACTCACAACTGGTGAAGCGAGAAGGGACGCCTTCTCGTGTACTTGCGTTAATAAACTGTTGATTGGTTGCTGTGGTCCCCTGGTTTGTTTTATGGTGGTTCATGTGCCTGATGTTGTTCCAGGAAGTGTTTAGGTCTTCAGGTAGGCCAACCTATAGCGAGGGCCTTCAACCTGGTTGCGATGGCCTCCAACTAGCGATGGCCTCTAACCTTGGCTATCTTGCAGTTTCTTGTCGCCAACCTTCGATGTTCTGCTTGCGTTTCGTGTTTTGAGCCTTGTTGGGCTCCAACCTTGTAGTGAGGGCCTCAAACCTTGTTGTGATGGCCTCCACCCTACTAGTTCTGGCCTCCAGCCTTGTGAGCCTTGCTGCTGTGAGTCTTGTTTCACCTACTAGCAACCGACTTTCTCCGTTCTACTGTATACTCAAGATTCTTAGGCAGCCGTGTGGCCCGACACATTCAGTACCGTACGATTTCTTGGCCTTCGCGCCAGCCCGGGGTGAGCCGGAAGAGTGCCCCCCTGCACCCTTGCTGACCAAAGGGTTTGTCTTCTTCCCCCTTGCGGCGCAGGGAGTTCGTAGCGGACGAAGGAGCCCTTGCGCAAACGTCAATTAAGACCTTGAGCAGGCAGCCTTTGGCACGCCATTCTGGCATGGCGTGAGTAGGCTGCAGCAGCCGTAGTACGCGAACTTGAATTCTTCCCACACCTCTCTCCCTCTCCTTCTCTCTTCTTCCTTTGGAAAAATTTTGACCCGCCTGGATGTAACACCAAAGCATACCCCTTCTTTCCACGGAGTGTGTCCCTGCCTGTGTCGTAGCTGGGAGCACCTCTCCCCACCTTCCCCGTCTTTCCCTCCCCTCCCCCCTTTCTCTTTTCTTTCTTTCCTTCTCGGGTGTTCCGTCATAGCTGCGACCCCTCTCACTTTGTTAGGTGTGTCCCTGGATGCTGGTCCGGCCGCTCATCGATTTGTCCCCTTTCATTTGGTTCCCTCTTCAATGGCCGTTGCGCACACTGTTTCCTTCGTTTCTTTCATGTCCTCTCTGTCTTCATGTCCTGTCATCTTCACCCTTTTCTTCTCTCGCGCGCATGCACGTACGAGCGTACTCCTTCACCAAACAAGGTTCAGGCGCCCCAGGTTTGTTTTATATAATGAGGTATGATTCATTGGTTGTCCCTCTTCACTAGGTTTTTGCCTTCAGTGGCAACTACACGCATTTTTTTTTCTGTCTTGTCTCGCTCATGTCGCTCATCGTTCATATGTCTTGCGCGCGTGTGCTCGCAAACCCCCTGTCCGGGCAGGATGGGGGTGCCTCCTTTCCGGGCAAGACGGAAGCCACGCATGTCTTGTGTGGGACGCTTGGAGTCACAGGAGGCCTTTTGTTGGTTGGTCTTCAAGGCCATTTGGGTCTTAGAGGAGCGGTGGCCAACGAAGACCTCCTCTGAAACCTGTATAAACGTACTTGCCAACTGGTTGCCTGTTGTTCTCGCTGTGGTTTGCTTCCATGGTGGTTCGTGTGGTTCTGCTACTGAATGAAACTTGCGTTAGGTGTTTTGAGTCTTGTTGGGCTCCAACCTTGTAGTGAGGGCCTCCTACCTTGCCACAATGACCTCCACGCTACTAGCGTTTTAGTTTTGCGTTTTGCGTTTTGAGTCTTGTGGCCCCTAACCTTGTAGCGAGGGCCTCCAACCTTGTTGTGATGGCCCATGAAGCCAACCTACTAGTGATGGCCCCCAACCTGTTGCGACCACCTCCTACCGACCTAGATGCGCCAGCCTCCAACCTAAGAGCGATGGCCTCCAACCTACTTGTTCCGTTCTACTCACGATCTTTTTTCCTAGGCAGCCGTGTGGCATCAGCCGTTCAGTACTGTACGACTTTTTCCCGCGTGTGCGCGTGTGCGTGTCGTGTGCGCGTGCGTGCCTTCATGAACTTGACGTACCAAAGTTGAAGTGCCAACATGGCCCGAAAAAAATTCATTCAATCATTCAATTGACGCCCGAAGCTAAAGTACGTTGTGAACATATATATATATATTTACTGTATATAACATATATATATATATATTATTTTTTTTTAAATCTCTCTCTCTCTCTCTTTCTCTCCCTGCAGCTTTGGCCTCCACAGGACAATTGGTTAATTTGTCGGCGTGAAGAGCGTGAACTTGAGGAAAGTTTGGGTTTGCCACCTGAATCTGAGCCTTGCAACCGTATTAGGCAGTTGTTTTTTTACTTCCCGGATGCCACAGCCTTGCCCTTGCAGAAACTTAGAGAACAAAGCACAGAGAAATGCAACTGGTAAGTGCATGTAGAGGTCCTTTTCCGAGCTTGGATCCCACGTCGCCATTAGTCTCCTGTTCGCTTTTACTTTTCCTTCGGAATGCCATGAGTGAAGGGACTGAAGGGATCATTGCGGATTTTCTCAATCAGTTTGTTCAGTCCACCACTAGTCACTAGCCACTGGCCGCCACTGCTCCTGTCCAAGGAGCGTCACTGTGAGTTCTTCTTCTGGGGTGAGACGGTGCCAAGGAACAGGACCGATGGCCCAGACTGAGGCGGTGCGGACGTCTGGATTTGACCGTGTGCACTTGAGCCAAAGTGCCAAGCTTGAGCCAAAGCTCAGTTTGTACAAAGAGATTTGCACGAAGCTCAGTTTAGCACTTTGTAATTTTTTGGTGCAGCAGAAGGAATTCCAAAGTGACTCTTTCGCAATCTTGGATTCATGCGGACGTCGTGTGCTTCGGTTCAAAGATCGGGGGCGAGCAATGGCACCACTGGGTGCGGGGTTGTTTTGCTCCCGGCTGTTAGGCAGGCCCAACCGCAAAACCAGCTCAAGTGCGTGAGCATTTGGGCTCAAGCAAAGTGAGAACAAGGGACTTGCCACAAGGCAAAATGATCAACATAGATGTGCTTTGGTCATGGGCGTGCGCATAGCCACCTTCGCAGCGAGCTTGGCGGCGTTAGCGGGTGCAAAGGCCAGCGTGAGTCTCACGCTGGTCACTAATTTTTGTGCACAATTTGCAAGCCTAACCTGTCAGCAGCCAGGTTCAAAATGCATGCAGGGGAGCTCGCAGGGATGGTATCCAAACCTTGGATGACAGGTCTTCAGATCTCCAGTACTTATTCTATTGGTGGCTGTCGGAACCTATGTGGGAGGTGACTTGAAAAGACAGTGGTTTTTTAAATGCACCACTCGCGCCAAACGCCAAACGCCAAAAGGAAGGAAGCGTAGAAACTGGTTCTTCCTTTTGAGCACCGCAGTGGGCATCAACGATCCAGAAACAAAGGGCTTCTTCATCATAGGCTGTCAAGGCCGCGTTTACAGAGCCCTGCATCAAGATAGATGCTTTTGAGGCGCGCTTTGTTTGGCGCTTCGCTGCTGGGCGATGTACCACAGAGCTTCGTCGTGGCGGCTTTCCCACCTCTCCCTTGGCTCAGTGACCTGGCGCTGGAAAGAGCCAAGTGCCCGAATCACATTCATGAGGGCTCCAGTGCAAAACTGATGAAGAGGCTGGAACAAAAGGCTGTAATTGCAAAGAATAAACGCTTGGGACCCCAAGCTGCTTAGATGTCCAGTTCCAGTCAATAGCGAAGCTCTTCGGCTTTGAAGGACCCAGAACCCTGGGTTTCTACTGTAAACACTTTAATTGACTGACTCCATCTCTGTCTCTCTATCTCTCTGTTTGTCTCTGGGTGTTCAGGCACACGGAACTGATGCAAGCAAATCCAGCGCTCTCACTGGGTTCATATCAGCAGCTCTCATTCTCAAGCTAGGCCCAGTGCTTTTGAAACAGTGCTGCTGCCCAGGTAGAGGCAGCAGAGCTGGCCTTCCGCCAGGGCACGCCGTACCTGCTGGTGTGTGGTGGTGAGTTGGTCCGTGATGTCCTTGGAGCAAAGCTTGGCGCAGACTTAGCGAGGCCACAAGAGGAACTGTCAAAGACAGAAGTCTCAGAAGCACAGTACTGCTTGGATTGAGCCGCCTAAGTTGCCGCCTGGATCAGGCATGGCGGCATGCTGGCATTCTTCTCCAGTGGCCACTTCAAGCAGCTCAGTGATTTTGCACCCATTTCATCCACTTTGCCTTCACCTTCGTCACCCTCACCTTTCGATGGGATCGATTTGGCCGCATTGCAGCCGGTGCTGAAACTGGATAGGGTGCGAAGTAAGAGCATCGAATGGCACATTTTCTCGACGTAAAAACAGAATATATAGATTTACCTCATAAATAATGTCATATGTCATGTTTGGGACCGCGATGCTGATCAGGAGGCGCTTGACACATTGTCCAACTTCACGACCTTTGTACGACATTTGGAGAGGCAAGGCCTGATGCATAGGTACAATCGAGGCCGGGCAGCCATGTCGTTTTTACATTCTGCCACAAAACCTGTTGTTTAAACAAATGCACAAGTTGCCGCGGTCAGAGAGCCCAGCTTTGTCCGATTTTATCACACGATCGGGTTCCTTGCACTACTTGTAATGTGGCTTTGCGGAACTGGATGACATGTGGTGTAGATTTGATATTAGTGTGACGAGTCTTGACCAAAGGGTGCCATGTACTGGCTGAAGTTGCGTGTGAAATCGTGTAACATTGGTTGACTTTCTTGGTAGATGCCGCCGTGGATGTGGTGATTGTGACCTCCAAGTATCATGTGCGGCGAGTCTGGGCTCTTGCGACAGTTGTGCTTGGATCTCAAGGTCTCTCTTTCCACATTGCTGAAGCGAGACTTGGATTGTGATCATAGGATTAGCCATAGAAGTTTGCGGACAATGTTTGGCGTCGCCTCTGGCAGTTTTACATTACTCAATGGGCTGGGATTCACCCTGTCTGTTTGAACGTGTTTGAACTGTTTGGGCTTGGAACAGGTCCCTTGGACCAAATTGGAACAGGTTCCAAGCCCTGTCCCTTGATTTGGTCGCACCGTTCCGTACATCCACAAGGCCATCCGAGAAGCAAGCCGAGAGCCTTTTACGCTGTGCACGAGATGTGCTACGTGCTTTGCTTTGGCTTGGCACAGGCTTTGAAGGACTGGTGCAGGAAGCGACGCCTTAGTGTCTAGGACATCAAACCCCAGTTTGCGGCAGGCATACTTTTCAGTTCTGTTGGATACTGGTAGCATGAACCTCTCAAAGGCACGTCAAGTTTCATTTGTTTGCCTAAAGCCGAGCCATTGGTCATTGGATGGTTCTCTCGTAGGATTGTTCATATGACAGGCCGCAGAAAGCTCGCTTGGTTCCTTGTCTGGATGAGACATGGATTCCGTCGTATCCCCTGCATGGGAGGCGATGTACTTGCTGGTCTGGCACATCGAGACCGACGCGACTTTCGTGCTTGGTACCGACAGCGAGGACGAGCAGGAAAGGATCACTGAAGACGTCCGGATTTTAGGTTCTCCCCATCACGACCTCATGGCCCGCAGTGCAAATCATCACTTATTAGACGGTGTTTACGGTGTTTACTTGACCTTCCACGATGGCTGAGCCCGGCGCTCGGAGGTCATCGCCAGGTCAGGTAGAGGTTTGGCTCATGAGCCCACAGTGAGACGTGGTGCGAGTAACAGCTCTCAGGCGCCCAGAAGCCCAGGTGCTTTCAAACTTCTGCGAGAGCTCCAACCATTCCAACCATTGTTCGATAGGAGATGGATTTCTGTGGCTTGTTGCTTTAGTGAGAGGCTCCTGCAGTCAGGCAAGAGAAAAGGGCTCCAAGACTAACTGCATTCTTAAGTATATATCCTAACACTCTTCCACCCTTCGTGTTTTCAAGCTGCTCACTTGGACATGCATTTTCTACTCCCTTGCCGTGCTTTCATCCAGTCTTGTCCAGAAGAACCCCAGGCCTTTTTGACCCTCCCGCCTCACCAAGGCAGGGCCCGGTGGCACCGTACGGAGCCCAGTGGATTGCTCGGTGTTTCCAACTGCGTTGCCATAAATCCACAGCGATTTCTGACGAAAGCCGCTGTCCGTGTGCATTTTGGCTCCTTTGGCTGTAAAGAGGATGGGGGAGCCGATTTTAGAGCGACCAAGCAGTCAACAGCCTCAGTTCATTCATGATGTTTTTTACACTTCACCTCACAATTTGTCATATCTTTGAAGCTTTGTGATTGCTCATGGCGGCAGAAAGGCACCCCGGAGCCAGAAGATTTGTACAGTTCTTCTAGACTCAACACTTGGGTCTTGGAGTCGACCATGCATGGGCTGAGCTTGACCAGCATGCAGCCCATCTTCCTTCCTGCACAACCGCTGGCAGCGCGGCCATCTGTTTCATGCAACTCACTTGATCGGTTGAAGCATCGCGGCTTCCCCACCTGTCGATTGGGAAGGCGTCGAGGTCGTGTGGCTCGATTCCATGCTGTTGAAAATGCGATAGCTGGGAAGAAGACCAGGCGCCTTGTGGTGTTTTTTGCGTTGGTCGTGAGCTATTCTTGGTATTATGTTTGCAGACTGTCGTTGTCTTATGCTGGACCGTCCATTGTGAAAAAAGAAGGTCTTGATCTTAGGACAATGGGAGCAATATTGAGTTCTGGGCAAATTTCTATTGGACTAAGCAAGATCATGTCCAGTGTTTTGACCGCAGACTTGTCCCCTTCTCGTTGTTTGGTCTTCGGCCTGCTGCTCACAGCTGCATGCAACCTCCTTGCTGCAGTGGTGCCAGCCACAAGCCCTACCAATCTTGCAGTGGTCCTGGCTGTGCTGTGGGCGATGAATGGCTTGTTTCAAGGCCTTGGAAGTCCTTCATGCGCTCGCATCATCAGTGCCTGGTGTAGCGCCAAGGAACGTGGCAGCTTCTGGTCCTTGTGGAACATGTCCAACAACTTGGGTGGAGCACTAGCGCCTCTGATGGTGAGTTTGGGCGCTGCGGCGGGCTGGCGTGGCAGTTTGCTGCTGGCAGGGGCAAGTGCAGCGTTCATCAGCATTTTTGTGGCTTTTCTGGTGCAGGATTCTCCAGATGGTCAGGTGGAAGCTGTGAAGTCTCACTCTGAAGGCATCCACCTCTCTGGTCTGTCGCTTTTATGGAAGGGCTGCCTTTTGAAACCTGGAATGGCCTGCCTGGCGCTGGCTAATTTTGTAGTCTATGGTTTGAAGAGTGCCATGATTTCTTGGCTGGCCTTCTATGTGCAAGCCCATGGCCATACCGCCTTGTCAGCTGCAGGACGTTTGAGTATGTTCGAGATTGGTGGCTTGTTTGGGAGCCTTGTGTCTGGCCCCTTGAGCGACAAGTATTGGCATCTTCGTGGTTCAGGAGCCCCATTGGTTGGCTGCCGCGTCCAGGTTGCATCTGCCAGTGTGCTTGCCATCCTGCTGCCTGCAATGATCACCGTCGTCTTTGGGCCTTCGCGCATCAGCTTCATTGCAATGTTCGCGGTAGGCTTTGGCCTTTATGTGGCACAGGCCCTTGCTGCTTTATCTGGCTTGGAGCTGGTAACAGGACGTGCAGCAGGGGTGTCTCAGGGTTTATTGGGATGGTCTGCATACACCGGAGCGGCGGCCTCTGGCTTACCCTTGGGTTGGCTCATACAAAGCACAGGCTGGCAGGCCTGGCGGATGGTGATGGCCGGGGGCTCTATGCTAGTTGTCCTTCTGTTTTTTGCCATTGTGGCGCCTACCGTCCAATGAGCAGCGGCAGCAAGGGGCCACTAAGGCCGCATCATGACTCATGACCATGCTTTTGACTCGTGCCACCGCCCAGTTGCTGCTTCGGGCAAAAAATTGACTGTGTTTCATGTCACCACACCATGAAATGGCTGTCATTATGCCTGCTGAGTGGATGATGGGTATACGGTATACCGTATACTGTACACACACACAACAACACAGAGAGAGAGATATACACACCAAATTTTGACCGAGACAGACTGTTTCTCTTTGAGAGTTCGCAGAAAACATGCTCAGAGGGAGAGAATCGACCCGACTAGCCCAGTCTTTTGTTTGCTGATTAATATGGTTTTGACTCTTTTGACGATGAGGCTGGTGCAGTTAAAGTCAGGACGAAACACGGAATTGATGTAGAGTTACTTGAAGATGTTGGTGCTTTCATGTCATAATTGCTGAGGTGGAGGAAGACCTGCCACCATTGGAGTCAATGGTGGAGGAAGACCTACCGCCACTGAAGTCAATGGTGGAGCAACAGGAGGCCCTTTCAAGATTGATTATTGACGGCTGATTAATGTTCTCGCAGCATTTCCCAGGAATCACCCAAACGAGGGAGTGGATCATGCATTTTGAGAATAGGCAGACTAAGAAAGGAAAAAAGGACAGGAGCCCTGAGCCTATTTTTCAATCAATTACTTCTTCGGCGTATTGAGAAGAAAAGGTGGATTTGGGGTCAGGTGAAGGGAGCCGAGCCACCAGACCAAGTTGGGTCCAACGGCTGTATGCTCAATGATTTCAGCTGCAACGAGCGAGGGGCTTCCGGGCTTTCGAATAGGTTTGGAGCCATTACTCATTACTCAATGCCTATAACTTATAACTATAGTAGCGAACATTGCTCCTAGTAGTAAGGCCAGGAGCCCTTAGTAGCGTCCTTGCTCCTAGTAGCGATGCCCTTTGCTCCTGGTAGCGAACATAGCTCCTAGGATGACCTGAATCCACGAGTCGTTTGTTGTGTAGGTCCTTGAGGTTGCACTTTGGAATGGGAAACAGTTGCCCAAATGACACATCCTCATGGCCCAGGCTATGGGGCAATGCACAGCCCTGCAGGCTGAGAAGTGACTGGGTGGCTTTGTGAGCTGGGCTTCAGGTTGTCACCATGGAAACAATTTATACTATATATGGTAGAGTGGAGGGCCAGTGGAGCTTCTCCATTCGTGAGGCCAGATGCCTATTTACATAGACATTGGAACAAAGAGCCTTGGGACTTTTGAAGCACAGCTGCAAGCTGCAGGAGCTGTTGCAAGAGAGAGACGTGGCATTCAGGTTTGAAGCCAAGACTCCGGGGCAGATTTTGTTTCAAGCACCATCTCAGAAGGCAGTAGGGCCGACACTTTTGTACATTTTTTGCGATGGACGTGTTGTGCCCTCTCACGGGTATTTTGGTTGTTCTCCTCCATTTGGTCAAGGATTTGCCATCCGAATCGAAGCTGGTGCAGCACTCGGCATTTAACCGCAGCATAGCATGCTTTGCACACTAAGCTAGAAAATGGCTAAGCACGGGAATGCAGACTTGGATGTGCAGGGAAGTAGAATAGCTAGCAGCTAGCTGCGATGTTGGAAGGCTGGCCTGCTGTGTCTTTGGTAGGGGGGGCTTGTCCAGGTCCATCTGAACCGATAGGTCGTGTCTGGGTCCAGATTTGTCAAACAAGGGGGTTTTGATGGGTTTGGGGGTTCTACAAATGAAAAAAGAACATCCTGTATATGTATATATATATATATGCGTGTGTGTGTGTGTCCACCCCTGGACAAAGGGTTTCGTCCAACTAATCCACTGGTCACCTTTACCACCGTTCAGTTCCACAGCAGGGGGACTGTCTACCCCACAGAAGTGACAGTCCAACGAAGAGGCTTCTGTGGCGGTACTGATATCAGTTCCGGACGCGGAACTGACGTACCTGCTTTCAACACAATGACTCCACTGGTCCACCCTGCCGCTGTTCCTTGTTTCCATGGTTCTTCATGCTACCACCCCCAAAACAGGTCTCTCAGCCACTTTCAGCAGCCGCGGTCTTTTGCAGCTTGTCGTCGCAGTCAAGGGAAACAACCTTTGTTCAAACACCTACAATTTC
>CAXAMN010004503.1:214461-232508 GCA_963970005.1 Durusdinium trenchii
CTGCTTGGTAGCTGCTGCTTGGTAGCTGCTGCTTGGTAGCTGCTGCTGCTGCTGCTGCTGTTGCTTGGTAGCTGCTGCTGCTGTTGCTTGGTAGCTGCTGCTGCTACTGCTTGGTAGCTGCTGCTGCTGCTGCTGTTGCTTGGTAGCTGTTGCTGCTACTGCTTGGTAGCTGCTGCTGCTGCTGCTGTTGCTTGGTAGCTGTTGCTGCTACTGCTTGGTAGCTGCTGCTGCTGCTTAGCAGCTGCTGCTGCTTGGTAGCTGGTGCTGCTGCTTGCTAGCTACTCCTGCTGCTGCTTCTGCTGCTGGTTGGTAGCTTCTGCCTGCTGCCGCTGCCACTGCTGGTTACAGTTATTGTTGTTGTGGCTGTTGCTGCTGCTGCTGCTGCTGCTGCGGTTGCTGGGGTGGTTGTGTGTTGCCATGTGTTGGCTGTGTTGGGGTCGTATTGGGGGGGTGCTGTTGGCACTCTCCTTTTCCCTTGGCCATGGCATGTTGCGATTTCCGGCCATTCTTTTGCTGCCTAAAAAGAGCCCCAGCGTTGTTTCTTTGCCTAGCTTTCGCCACCCTCCTCTGGGCCACAAGTGTTCTGAACCGAGCGATTTGCCCTCTTTTTTTGGTCTCCGATCGGCAGGGACGGTGGCACCCAGGCGAGACCTTCAGGCTGGCAGGGAGACGATGAGACACAAAGGGGCGGGAAAACATTTAGCGAGCGAGTACAGTACACTTAGACTTAGACAGGACTTGCAGTTCTCAATTCTGACCAATGGTGATCAGAGCTCAATCTTTTTGAATCATTATATATGTTGTTCAGAAGGGTATGGGGCGTGCGTGACCTGCAGCTGCTGAAGCTTGTTTGGATTTCAAACCTGTTGCCTTAAAGCCGCTGCGCATTTTGGACCGCCATGGTGTTGCTCCGCGCAGCCCTTGCACGCGTGTCCCGGGCAACAGTTCCCAAGCTGCCCCCATGCCTCACGCAGGCACTTGAAGCTTCAGGGCACTATGCTGTTTAGAGGTGGCAATGCACCATACAAAGTAGAAACCTGGATTTGCATCTTCACGGTCCAAGTAAAGCAGATGCCCGCAGAGCTTCTCCGACCCCCAACCCATGTACCCACGAAGTGTGTAGCAACACGAAAGAGGATACTTTCTATCAGAGTGCACTTGGCCACAGAGGCCAAGGCCAGTTGAAATGATTCGTCCCTGTTCTGTTTTGGAGGGCCTAATATGCATGGCGAGCTGAAGGCTACCGACAGGGGCCCCGACGTCCTGTTCTCACCTCAACTTTCTCATCCAATATGCACACAATTCCAGGGGAAGAGATCCGTATGGATCCTGCCCACCTCACCAATGACCCCCGCCTTCGGGATTGATTTCACCGCATTCCCTCTCAATTCGTTGGACTTCAAAGATTCTTATTTCCAAGCAACTTTGCTATGGTGTTTCGTAGCATTTGGTCTCAGGTCTCAGTCATCCTCTTGGGCTTGTCTTTTCAAGTTCTGCCTTTCACCGCATGTTGCGCATCGCGTTTAGCAAAAGTTGCATAAATGAAATAAATTATATATATAATCGATCGCTGTAGTTGGCTATATAATTGCAAATTGTAGTTCACACCTTGGTGAAATGTCTGTCAGGCGAGCGGCGAGAGTATGCCATACCTACCCGTGGACATGGTCTTCCGTTTCTTCCCACGCTGGACCCGAGACAAGGCAGAGCGAGATGCATGCTGCATGTGCACAACTTCAATTGGAACCGCCTTTTGTAAAAAAACTTGTTCGGGGCAGCAGTTTGGCACAGGCCTCAGTTCATTGTGGCATGTATATATAGTCTCAACATTTGCACCCGATTCAAGTAAAGCAAAGCCACCACGTCTCTCTTTATGTCCCAGCTGTTTTGAACAGCATGGCAGCATGGCGCAAGTACTGAAGCTGGGGTAGATGGTTTTTGGGTGCCAATTGGCCAATTGCCCACTACTATGGTTTCTTTTGTCTCTCCATTTTCTGAGGTTCGCTTCTTCTACTGGTACTACTTGGTGTCCTTCCTGCTTGGTTTCTTGGCGCCATTGGTTACAATGGCCAGGAGGGGATTTTTTTTCATTTCAGAGGCATGGAAATCACAGCTTGTTCAAAATGTTGCCAATGCCTGCAGCGAAGTGTCATGGAGCCTGGTCGCCAGCGGTTTCATGCGCCATTTGTTGCCACTCGAGCTGCAGCCCAGGATTTGGCTTCTTGATGGGATATTCGCACACACCATATGTTGGCGACAACTATGACCACTTTCCTGAGAGCCCGCTTTACAAGTGGGTCTGCAGCTGAGCATTACTGAGCATGTCGACCTAATTGAAAAGTGGGCTTTGGAGGTTGGCCTGCAAACAACGGACACATTCACTTGTGTGAACTCGTGCTGGCATGTTGCAACAATCAGATCTCTCGTCTTGGTTTGCTCTGCTCTCGTGCTGAGACGAAAAGCAGCTTGGACAAGACTGGGCAGCTTGAAGAGAACCTCCGGGTGAAAGTCCACCACTTCTACCCCCAGACGGAGTAGAGCTGAGTTGACTTGTTGAGCAATCCATTGTGTTCAGACCGATGCTTCGCAAGAATGGAGTTTGTACCTGGTGGCAGTGCCAGAGAAAGAGGAGAGAAGCACTGTGCGTAGAGGCCTAGATGCCTACATCCTCTTTTTTTGTGTCTTTATCCAGTGATAATGAAATTGGAAAGCTTTCAATGCATCTTATCGTTTGCATTGCAGTCTGACAATGCTTTTTGCTTTTCTTGACTGCCGTACTTATAAACGTTGCCGCCATTTAGCTGCCAGTGACGGGTCCACTTGGATTCTGAACGGCTGCCGGTTCCACCCATGGCGTTGCTGCGTGCCGCGGCTGCCCGTGCAGCAAGCCGCATGGCCAACTGTGCTGTGCCTAAGTTGCCTCAGAGCTTGACGCAGGCCCACAAAGGCCAAATATTGGCCTAGTTGGGGTGGTTGCTCAAGTGGCTGTGGGAAAACCATGGAGACCCTAGTTGACTGAAAATGAACAAGAGAGACTGCTGGGAGGTCAACCTTCCAGGGTTTAAGGACTCCAGGGTGTGACAGCCGAAAACCACAAGAGAGACAATTCCTTGGCCATACTAACATCGAGCCTTCTTTTTGGTGACGGTTCCTGTGGCTTTCTTTTTGGTGAGGGTTTCTGGAGTTGTGGCGTGTCATGTTGCGGGGCCATTTGCAATATCTATGTTCTTACATGTTGCGTTGTGGGACTTAGTACATGGTTCGACGTTCTTTCATGTGACAGCTGAGTACAACGTTCGATGTTCTTTCATGTTGCGTTAGCGTTGCGCGGACTTAGTGCAAGTTTCAATGTTCGATGCTTCGTATCATTCTACTCATTCTACTCTTCATGCTTTGCATAAGATGACGCATGCCATGTGCAGGTATGCGAGTCATGCGAGTATTTCATTCATGTGTTGATTCTTGTATGTGGATAGAACTGGAACTATACAATAGCCGCAGACGTGACCAAACTGACAGAATACCAGAAACGTTGGATTTGGATGTATGAATGCAGCACGCAAACTCCAAGAGAAAACCCACATGAAACTAAACAGTCCAAAACGTGCAAAGCCCGCGGGACCCTTGCTCGACCTTCATTTTTTGGCCAGCCAGACGCAAGCAAAACGCAGACAATGATGGGTGAAGAAAACCGTGGATTTGACTGCCATAAGTAGTTACTAGGAGCGAGGACGCAGGGGCTCCTGGCAGCACTACTAGGAGCGAGGACGCTACTAGTTAGGGGCTCCTGGCATCACTAGTAGGAGCAAGGACGCTACTAGGGGCTCCATAAAGAAAGCACCTGCATGGGTCAGGCCAGCAGTCACAGCATGCCGTATTTGCCCGTGGATATGGTCTTCCGCTTCTTCCCCCGCTGGACACGCGACAAGGCACAAGATGCATTCAATTTGCTGCACTGGCCCGTCTCACAGCTGAGAGGTTCGCTTCTTCTACTGGTACTACTTGGTGTCCTTCCTGCTTGGTTTCTTGGCGCCATTGGTCAAAAAGGGCAGGAGGGAATTTTTAATCATTTCAGAGGCATGGAAATCACAGCTTGTTCAAAATGTTGCCAATGCCTGCAGCGAAGTGTCATGGAGCCTGGTCGCCAGCGGTTTCATGCACCATTTGTTGCCAATTGAGCTGCAGCCCAGGATTTGGCTTCTTGATGGGATATTCGCACACACCATATGTTGGCGACAACTATGACCACTTTCCTGAGAGCCCGCTTTACAAGTGGGTCTGCAGCTGAGCATTACTGAGCATGTCGACCTAATTGAAAAGTGGGCTTTGGAGGTTGGCCTGCAAACAACGGACACATTCACTTGTGTGAACTCGTGCTGGCATGTTGCAACAATCAGATCTCTCGTCTTGGTTTGCTCTGCTCTTGTGCTGAGACGAAAAGCAGCTTGGACAAGACTGGGCAGCTTGAAGAGAACCTCCGGGTGAAAGTCCACCACTTCTACCCCCAGACGGAGTAGAGCTGAGTGAAGTTTAGCGCGCTATCAGCGCACATCAGGCCAGAGAGAAAAAGAGTTGACTCAGAAAGGCTGTTTGGTATATATGCACCGTCTCTACCATATCCCAAAATCAGCCTGCTTGGACATCTGAAGGGCGTCCTGCAGCAAGTGGATTCTTGACAGCTTACAGGACGGCAATGACATGTGAAGCGGAGCCCATGCCTATCAGTTACGCCGTTGCACCCATACATCAATCACAGTCCACATTGAAATAGCGTTTCTTTTAAAACAATTATATTTATATATATATATTATATAATCTTTTTAACTGTATATAACAAAGACTTCTTTTCTGTTGATGCTCTGAGGACAACTCACAAACGGTTGGTGCTTACTGCAGCCAGCTCCCGTAGAGCCATGGAACCATGCGCGTGCCCGTGACATCCGACAGGCTCATTCCGACATCGAAATTGACGTTTCTTCAACTTTCTTCCTTGTTCCGTTCGTAGCGATGCCAGGAGCCTCAGGAGCCCCTAGTAGCGTCCTTGCTCCTAGAAGCAAACAATATTACACCTTTCTTCCTTTTTCTTTTTGTCTTTGTTTCTAATAGTAATGGCCTCGTGTTTTGAATACAGCAGAGAGCTAGAGAGAAGCTCCACTCAGTCTCGTCGAGGCTGTATAGTACAAGATCGCCCCTTTACAGTGTTTTCGCTGTGACGATACTTGCATGTGGCTGAACAATTTGCATGTTACCAAATCAATTACACACGTGTACCTATTCAACTTGCTGCATTGGTTTTCCCAATGCTGAGTGTGACATGACATCATGATGTGGTGACGTAGTCACATGCCAGGTGCCTGCGTGGGGCCATAGTGGTTCTCAGTGCTGCATGTCTCGGGAGTGACATGGCACAATGTGACTAAACGTTGGGGAACTCAATTTGTTGGAGAACTTTTGCTTTGCATAGTGACGGCATAGTGTCTCTGCCCCAAGGCAAGGACAGGATTCTTTTCGCTTAGAATGTGGAGTTCAGGTGTTGCTTGCCGTTGCTGCTGGCATGGTCCGCGAAGTCCGGGATCTGCATCTCACAGCCTGTGCTCTTGGATGATGGAGATTGCAGGCAAGGCCTGGAGTCGTAGAAGACAAAGAGAACAAGCAAGGGGTGCCACTCTTTTTGGTTCCCTCCCCAATCCAGATATAAAGAATGCAGTCAAAGTTTAACCGCACCCCTTTTTGAATGCCTGGAGCCGAGGCGTTCTACAGCTGCTGGCGGCTCGCCAGGAGCTTCAGCAGCAGTATGCTGGAAGTTGCTATGTGTCTTGGCAACAGGCTGCCACGGCTGGCCGAGACTTGTTTTACCTTTCTTCAGGAAGGTTTGAACATGTTTGAACTGAGCAGTTTAAGACCAAAGCTGTTGTGATTTTGTGGTGCTACCGGAAATGTCCCAAGTGTGCAATTGAGGCAATGCGACGAAGCGGGCTGGCACTCGCACTGCTTCTCCAGTCTTTGTGCACAGCAATCTTTTTCAGTTTCTCGGGCTTCTTGATTGGCGCCTGCCCTGTGCAATTTCATAGGCACACGTCACGCATGCTTATTTTGTGTGAGAGTCTTTTCCCATGTTGCCTGCGAGTGCTGTGCTTTCTGGTGTTTTCGTGAAACCACAACGTGGTGCAGTGAAACAGTAGCTGTGTCAATTGGTGGTTGTGGTTTATACTTCGTCCTTGTACCATTTTGGCTCAAGGATGAAGGCGCCGGTTCCCTTTGGTCATTTGAAGATCAGCGTTGCCTGAGATCCACAGGTGGAGATCAGCGTTGTCTGAGATCCACAGTTGGAGATCAGCGTTGTCTGAAGGGCCCGGCTTGTCGCCTTCGTTGATAGGTCCAGGTGATTTTCGGGGTTTGGTCCATGGCAAGACAGCTCCTGCCTACAAACGTTGAGTTGGCTGGCCTGCGCACGATTGATGATGTTCGGGATTGGGTAGGCTTGGCCGAGGCTCCCTGGCTGGCGATGTCAAATTGTTTGGGCGGAGTCGACAATCTCCGTGTCCTGGCGTCTTTGCCGGCCGCGACTTTGCAACCTGAGCGCGAATTCCAGCCACAGCCACGCTGCCAGAGCGGGTTCTTACGGCTGTGGAGATCATTCAGATTGGGTTGGTGTGGCGCATCTCGAGACAAGCCTATGCCTTACCTGACATTGATCCTCTATTGCCAGACCCTGCAACTGGCCCAAGGGCTGCAGCAGCAGCTTCAGCTTCGCCTGCTTCGATTCATACGACTGGCTCTCCAACCAAGCGTGTCAAGATGTCCGCTGCAGTCGACCAACTTGATGAGTCAGAAGTGGATTTGTTGGACGGCAGTGAGATTGAGCAGTCGTACAGAAATTTCAGGGAGGCAGTTGGAGCTGACCCTTTGGTTGATGCAGACCCCACAGTTGAGCAGATTACGGCCATGCATACAAAGGTGTTGAAAAGGCATGAAGCCCCATACGCTGACTTTTCTGTTCTTACACCTTTTGGCCGCAGGACGCAAAAGCAAGCCAAGGCAAGGAATTTCGTTCTGCAGCAGGATGGTACTTGGAAGACAGTGGAGATTCCTGGCCCTCCAACCTTCTTAGCGTGGAGTGCCTGTTGGAAGATCTACAGAACTGTTCTTCTCATGTTGAAGCACCCTGCAAATGCTACCACAAGGACACCTGCAACACCCATTGTTACGGTTGCTGCATTGGAGGAATACTACAATCGTATTGTGGAGCTGAACAACGAATTTCCAGAGGCCTGGCATTTGATTTTGCAAGCTGAGGATCAGTGCAGGGGAGAGCAATTTGAGAGATTCCAACGGGAGCTCGTTAGGGCAAAGAATGAAGGTCGATTGCCAATGAATTTGGATTTCGACCAGGCCAGACCTTGGGTTGGTGTCTTTCAATATGCAGCACGATGCCAAGAGTACTGGGACAGAGTCGTGATACGCCCCGCGCAGACGTTTCTAGCCCGTGGAGGTGCGAGCAAGTCCATGACTAAGAAGGATGCTGAGGACACGCAGTATTCTGAAGCTACTTCGCAAGCATTGCATCGACCTCCAGGTGAAGGGCAATCCAAGGCAGCACGTCGCAGGCAGAGGGACAAGGTGAAGATCCAGCAGCTCCAGGCTGACCCTGGAGCAGCGAGGCTCGCCGATGCTCCATGGAGGAAGGGAGGTGCAGGTGGTTCGCAACCCAGCCAAGCGGACAACACACATCCTAGGCGGGCAGGACGGGAGTTCCCGACAGACCGTGATGGTCGTCAAGTGTGTTTTGCATTCGCCAAGGGAGCTGTTGGTGCTTGTTCGGAGCCATGCCCTCAGGGAAGATCGCATTGCTGTCAGTACTGTCTTGGGCCTCATCCCAATGCTCAGTGCCCGAAGGCCAGTGAGAAGGGCGCTGGGAAAGGGAAGGGGAAAGGCAGAGGTAAGTGACAGGAGGAGAAGCTCGTGGCTGTGACAGAGATGGCAGAGCTGCGAGCTAGTGCATGTGAGAATTTACAGACAGCACAAACAGAATTAGTGGTTGATGTCGAGAAGATTCGGCCGTTTCATTTTGGCAAATTCTTTGCTGGATATGCTGGTTTCTCAGCAACAATGGAGGAGCTTGGAGGTGAGGCTGTTAAGGTGTCTCGTCCCTTAGATGGCTATGAGGGATGGGATATTTTGACAGATGAAGGGCTGCAGCAAGGGCTGGATTTGTGCGAAACGTTGGACCGTGGACACATGGCGCCCCCTTGTCGAACCTACACTAGGGCAAGAAGGTCAGATGAGCGCGGAGTGGTGAAGATTTTGAGATCTGATGAAAAGCCCGAAGGTTGGGGCGACGCGGAGGCGGAGGAGGCGAACAAGATTGTTGCTCGTACGATTCTGTTGGTATTGAAGCTGACGGAAAGGGGAAGAACTTGGTCCATCGAGAACCCTTGGGATTCATTCATTTGGATGCTGAAGTGTATGGCCAAGCTCTTCCGTGTGCCGCATGCAGAGCTCATCTTGTTGCACCAGTGTCCATAGAAAGCTGTCACAAGGAAGGCGACAGGCATTTTGACCACCAGCAGCTGGATGAAGAAGGTATGTGCCTTATGTCACGAGGTTGAGGCACATTATCATTTGAAAGGTGGCTTGGTGGGCATGACCTGGTCTTATCTTGGAGGACAAGCTAGTCTGGCGCACATCACTTGCTGCAGAGTATCCATGTGGCCTCACAGTCGCGTGGACCAGGGCATTGCTGGAATGGTTGGACTCACAGGAAGGGCGTGAGTGGATGAAGGCCAGAAGCTATGTCAAGGTTGGGAGGTGGAAGAACACGCTGACGCTGACCAAGACCGTGCCGCAGAAAAGAACGGTCAATGAGCAGCCCCAGGTTGAGACAATAGCAGAAAGAAGAGAAAGGGAGAATGTCGAAGCCATTGGGGGTCTCAGGTTTGCGAAGCGGGCTGTGGCAAGGTCAACTTTGCTGCGCAATGTCGGGCAGAGGATAAGGACAGTGTTGGATGCGTGGATGACTGACAACTTGCTTCAGGGTCTACAGGAGAACTTGGAGCTGGGCATCTCGGAGCAGGACGGCGCAGCTGAGACGCATGCTCCTCGAGGAGTTTGGGGCTCAGCCATCGCAAGACAAATGGCCCATAGACCTGTGGCGAGCAATGTTGGTTGCAGCAGATGATCCAGAGAAGACAGTGTTGCCGGAGTGGATGGCGACTGGTTTTCCTTTGGGCATTGCAAGCGACATACAATATGTGGGCGTTTTCCCAAGCACCATGGGTGACACAGCAGCAGTCGAAGCATCGAGGGTGGAAGGCATTGTATTGGAAGATCACATTGGTGATCTGACAAACTATCGCAGTTTTGTGCAGGAGGTGGACAAAGCACAACCACTCTTGGACGAGATGCTCGACAAGGGCAGGGCCCAGCTGTGTCGCTCTTGGGAAGAGGTTGTTGCTGAAGTTGGTGACAAAGCCAGGCTCACAAAAGTGGGATGTCTTGTGAAAGAGAAGGAGGATGGCGCGGTCAAGTCGAGACTCATCTTCGACGGGCGTCGTTCAGGCGTGAATGGCCTCATCTCATGTCGAGAAAGAGTTACATTGCCGAGGGTGTCCGATGTGGCCACAGGATTCTTGCAGTTGATTTCAAATAACCAGGCGTGGTTTCCTGACAGCTACGTTGAGTTGATGGCTCTAGATTTTAAGGACGCCTTCAATATGTTGCAGCTGCGGGCCAATGAGCGGCAGTATGTCATCATCGAAGGGCAGGACGATGATGACGGGTGGCCTCGATACTACGTATGCAACTGCGTGGTGTTTGGTTTGGCCACAGGACCATTGCTGTGGTCTCGAGTGGCCGCGGCTGCAATGCGTTTGAGTCAGGCTGTTCTGAAGAACTATGAATCAGACATCAATTGTTACATTGACGATCCTTTGATTGTTTCTGTGGCATCTACTCCACAGCAGCATACAAGACATCTCTTGTACTACACCGGGCTTTGGTTGAGCTTGGGGCTTGAGGTGTCTTGGAAGAAGGTACATCGTGGACAAGAGTTGCAATGGATTGGATTCAAGTTCAAGGTTTGTGGCCCAGAGCATCTTGACCTCCATGTCGAGCTGGCAGATGCAAAGAGAGCGAAGCTGCTGCAGGTGTTTGACCAGCTTGAACAGTGCCGTGGAGTTGTCCCTTTGCACCTCCTCCAGTATTCAGTCGGAGTACTGGGATGGCTGTCTTCGGCTATACCGGCAGCCAGGCCATGGTTGTCGATTTTGTGGTCAGTCATTACAGGCTACAAGGAACCTGTCAAGGCCACAACGAGGCGGCGTAAAGGACTGATTTTCGTCAAGCAGATAGCCAATGCCATACGGTGGTTAAGGGGACTACTTCACTTAACTGATGGCAATGTTGGCTTGAGCAAGGTGCATCGCTGGAGGCATATGCAGTGACTTTGTTGTTGCAAACAGATGCCTCACCATACGGTTTGGGAGGCATTTTGATTCAGCAGAAGCAAATCATTGCATACTTCAGCAGTGCACTTACAAGTGACGATCACATGCTGTTCAATGCCACGCCAGGTGATCCATCATTTCAGTCGGAGTACGAGCTGTTGGCAGTCCTTGTGGGTTTGCGCAGTAGTGCAAAGATCATTGCAGACTCAGGTGCTACACGAGTGGTCCTCAAAGGGGATAACACTGCAACCCTGAACGCAGCAATGAACCATCGTGCGTCAAGTCCTTTGATGGCGCAATTGACAGCAGAGTTGGTGTTGGAGTTAGAAGCGCAAGGCATCCACACGATTGTGGCACAACACCTGCCAGGACTGCTCAACGTGTCCCCAGGCAAGCTGAGTCGACCTCACACGGAGGCGATTCCCTCTGAGCTTCACCGTGTCCTTCGTCTGGACACGCAGAGACGGACCCAGCACTTTTACCGGACTTGGCCGAATAAGCCAAGTGACTGGTGAAAACACGGCTGCGAGCGAGTTTTGGCGACCCAGTCAGGAGGCGTAAAGGGTCACGGACCTTTGGGCCAAAACTGGGTTGTTGTGGTTTTGTTGGAGGTGTTTGGATGTTCTTGTTTGGAAAAGGGGTGTTCTCTTGGTTGGAGGTTTCTCTTGGTTGGAGGTGTACATAGTTTCGTTACGGGTCGAGTGCTTTGGTCATTTGAAGATCAGCGTTGTCTGAGATCCACAATTGGAGATTAGCGTTGTCTGAAGGGCCGGGGGGCTGCCTTAGTTGGGCAGGTCTCCTGGCCCCTTAGTTGGGGCAGAGTCGAGTACTTAGTAGGTATTCGACACCTTGCGTGCTCTAGTTGTGTATGCGAGAGGAGGTATCCCCGCAGGGGAGGCCTCGGATCACCTTTTGCGACGGATATTGCAACGGCTAGATGCTCAAACACTGGACGAAGAACCCATTTTGTCCGCGGGGAGCTAGGCAGCGATGGGCGACTGGCTCCGTGAAGGAAAACGAAGTGCCCCCAGCGGTTGCTGCAGCTAGGCGAAAGCTTGGTTGGGGCGAGAGCACGTGCCGTGAGACAGGCCTGCTAATTCGCGCACGGTTTTACAAACGTTAGTGATAGGTCAGAACGTAGTCAAGGAAAGGGATCGAGCGGTTGTGTTTGATCCTGTGGCTGGTGAGTCAAAGCAGGAGCAAGTCGATGATGGTATTGAGAAAGCGTTTCATCGAAGCGGTATGAGGCTTGTCCTTTATAGCGGAGAAACCCTGACAAAAGCGAGGCTTGACCCACCGTGGGCCCCTGATGTGACGCAAAGTAAATAGTGTAGAGGGCAATCCAGATTGGCCATACAGATTGCTGGCAGTGCAGAATTGAGGCGAGAGGCCATGGAGGCCTACGATGCGCTAGTGTAATGCGTCAGGTTCCACTCTAGCGAAGGAAGCACTACCACCTGGGTCAACATCTGCAGAGCCAAAGGGGAGGAGCCACTTCCTTTGACGCCGAACCAGATTAGAGAGAATGCCGCTATCTTGCGCAGTGCAGGATACAGAGCCGTGAAGAGCTATGTCTACGAGGCCAAAGACAGGCGCTCCAGGGCTGGCTATGTGTGGTCGTCGGCCTTGCAGATCGCGCTGCAAGACGCTAAGCGTATGGCGCAGCGGACTATTGGCCAAGTGGATAGAGCGGGGGAAGTCAAGTTGGAGCTATGGTCAACTTTGTCATCCAGGCTAGGCCGGGTCCCACATCAGAATGAAGCTGCGGATGGAGCGCCCAACGCAGGGATTCTGACTTGGATCATCGGCGCTAAGTATTTGCTACGGGAGGTTGAGCTGGCTTCTCTTACCTTGGACAAGAAGTGTGTGCAATTGGACACCTTGTCAAAGGTGGCTACCTTGAGGTTGCCAGTCAGCAAGACTGATGTGGCTGGTCGAGGCGCGGCGCGTGCTTGAGGCTGTAGCTGCAAGTCAGGCTTTGATATTTGCTGCCCTTTTCATGCTCTGGCCGAAGTGGTTCGCGAGCAATGCATAAGGCTCGGCATACAAAGCAGAGAGATGATTCCAGAAGGCACTGTACCTCTTATTGGTCAGCTGGGCAATGCTTCGGCTTATGTCGGCAAGAAAAAATGATCGAGGAGGCTCAAAGGATGGTTAAGCTGGCCAATATGATTGTCTTGGAGAGCGGTATAGCGGTCGAAACAATCACCGGCCATTTCATGCGACGCTCCGGGGTGAAAGACATGGCAAGAAAAGGTTGTGCCTGTACAACCATACAATGGTATGCGCGCCATAGCAGCAAGGCGACATGGGACTACATAGAAGAAGCTTGGGGTGACGCGCCAGAGCAGGCCCTGAAGCTCAAGAGTGAAGTCGAATTGTCAGAAGCGCTTGCTGGCACTTTGAGACGAGTGGACTGCCTGGAGGAAGCGGTCAAGGCGCAAGCGGAGTTGGTGCACACTTCGTTGCGTCATGACGGATTTGACTTTGACAACGAGGAAGTGAAGAGTGAGATGAGGAAGGAAGCTCGAAGAGCGCTACTTCCGTCGTTTGTCATCAATTTAAGTTCCGGTGCTGTCCATCGACCATGCCACTCCTTTTCCATCTTGGAAGACCCGAAGAAGTGGACGACCAAGTGCGGGTGGCCATGGGTCTTGGGTGACGTGCCATGTAAATTTGTGTATGAAGGGGATGACCTCAACCCTACCACCCGTAAATGCCTGAAGTGTTTTGGAGGGTGAAAGAAAGTAGGAGGCAGATTTGAGGCAGGGGTGTTCGCTTGGTTGGCGACCCTTGGGTTTCAAATAAATAGGTCCCCTGCACTTTCTTTCTGTTGAAAATTTTAATAATTCCACCAACTTCGGGACAAAAGAGATTTAGGTTCCCTTTGGGCGGTAGGGTGGGGGAACCTTGACACTTGCGATGTTTCGTGAAACCACAACGTGGTGCAGTGAAACAGTAGCTGTGTCAATTGGTGGTTGTGGTTTATACTTCGTCCTTGTACCATTTTGGCTCAAGGATGAAGGCGCCGGGTCCCTTTGGTCATTTGAAGCCCACCCAGCCCACCCTGGTTTGTTGCCAGGAGCTGGCTCATATTTGTCACTTGGTAGGTGACAGATTTGAGGCAGGGGTGTTCGCTTGGTTGGTGACCCTTGGGTTTCAAATAAATAGGTCCCCTGCACTCCTTCTCTGTTGAAAATTTTTTGACTCCACCAACTTCGGGACAAAAGAGATTTAGGTTCCCTTTGGGCGGTAGGGTGGGGGAACCTTGACACTTGCGATGTTTCCCTCATCCATGCTATTCCAAAAGTTGCCCAGTGGCATTTGCAAGGGACATTGCAGCGTGAAGCAACTATTATATACATGATCAAGTTTGTGATTGATGTTCGCTGTTTTTCGCGTCTAGGACTCTAGGACACCTGCAGATGCACCAGCAAGCAAGGTGAATGGGCCACCCTGCGGTCATTCCTTTTAGTGATCGAGCTAGTCGTGTGCCCTGGCAGAATGCGATTCGCCACGCGGTCTATATGACGCAAATCCTTTGGAGTGTAGATGTGGGGAACTTGTGAGAACAATGTGGCGTAGCAATGCCAATCTAAAGGCATGTGAATGGAGAAGAACCAAGGCTCATTTATACATCGCGCCACCTTTCTTTTGCGTCATACGAGCCGGGCGACTTTGTGGTACATGCTGGTATTGGTGCAGGTGGAGCATGAACATGACTCAGAAAGTTTGTTTTCTCTCACGTCATCTCGCATCGGCTGACGAGTTCCTTCGGTTTCTGGGAGGCATCGCTTGGGCTTGCATCGCGCTTTGCTTTGAGGCGCCCCTGTGGCGAGAGATTTTGCACACATGTTTAAGAGAGTCTAGTAGCGATGGCCTCCAACCTACTAGCGACTTTCACTCTGATCGTGTGCCGCTGCCATCAGGCGCAGGCCTTTGCCAAGGATGGCAGTGCACTATCGCTCACTCCCTTGGCCGTGGTTCGAGGTTTGGGGGCAGCAGCAGGCCTGGCTGTTTTCACAAAGTATGCAGCTTAATCTGCACATATTTCTGCCCAAAGCTTGTGAAGAACGGATGCCACAGATATGAAAGCATCAGCATTGAAGTGCCGCATCTGAGGATTGGGTGTTTGCAAGCCTGATGGCTATCGGTCTTTTTGACATGTCAAAGGTTGCCCTGCTTGAAGGTGCGGCGAGTTTTAGGGTGAGGATCTGGGGAAAGCGTGCGCAAGCCAGAGGCTGTCTTACATTCCACTCTGGGGTACGCAGAGTGGAGGGGTTTCAGAGTGGATATTGGAAGCATGGGAATTTATGACACATTGAGTTTGTCACGCTCGACACGGATCTTGTTTCAGGCGATGCCCCACGAGCAAGACTCTTTCGGCGCGGTGCCATGATTTGTTGCATTGGCGCACTCCTTGCCCTGCGCTGTACTTGGCGGCAGCTGCGGCGAGCACAGCGGCCAAGGGAGCCTCTGGCTGTTAGGGACAAAGAAGAGGAAGATGTGTATCATACTAGTTAAGTCAAGCAAAATGGCCTTTGAGCAAGTGATGTGGGACCAGCTCAGGGCGATTCTGATTCGGACTATTGCATCAAACGTGTTGACAGCAGCATTGAAAACCTGCCGTCTGGTGGCTGATGGAGATGTGTTGGCGAGAAGAGATATGTACAGACAAGGAAGGATGGGATGTGACTCACATAGCTGTTGCCCATTTCCAAATTGGATGATTTGAGAGTCTAGCCAGCCACTTTGCCACATTCGTCATGCTTCAGTAACGGAGGTTCAACAGCAATCCAGTTTGAGGAATCCTCAAAGAGGATGGCCTGTGTATTCTCAAGAAGAAGGCTGTCGTGCCTGCTTAAAAGGTTTGTGCCTCTGCTTGCATGTACTGGATCCAGACTTTGAGTGAGTGCCATGAGTGGCCCAGACGTGGATTGTTCTTCGCAACTTCGTCACTTCTGAGTGTCCATTGAAGTGTACTTTGGATGATTTCGGGGGTTCTGCATTTGCGGCTTTGGATGCAGGCGCCGTGAACATGTGAGAGCTGTCAACTTCCAACTCGGCCACATGGGCCGAGGTGGAAAGAAGAGACGAGGGCTGAAAAGGGTGCTGCACAGCGTTGTTGCTTGCCACCTTGGGCTACAATGCTACACATTTTGTGGCCGTAGGGGCTTCAGGCTTTCTCACCACTTCATTTGATTCAACAAGCTTGGATTGTACGTAGTATTGGATTGTGTTGGTAAGAATTGCGGCTTCTTTCTTTGCACGTGATGCTCACCGTACAATTTCGAGATACAAGTTTCGTGCGATTCGCTGCGCAATGTGAAGGATCTCATGAGTCCTGTTTAGCGAGACTGATCACCACCCACAACCAACAACACCCCCGCATGGACAACGCTCCTGTGGATTGCGAGGCGATAGGGTTCATAGGGTGTCATCGCTCTTTTCTGAAAGCCATTCTTTCATTCTTTCCCATCCCACACCCTTTAGACTGCACCAAGTACACAGCTTTCTGAAGACCCTGACGGAGCAGCTCCGAGGCCTTGGCCACCCTGGCCTTGGCGTGCGAGGCGAGGCGGCTTTGAAGGGCCTCGCTGCTCGGCCTCAAAGGGCCAATGCCAGAGGCCAACACGTCGCGTTGCAGACAGCGCTCCGAGGCCCACGAAGCCCTTCCGACAGACCCTGCACAACCATGAGGAGTGCCTCCGGACGCCTTGGAGTGTTCCGGAGTGAAGGGTCATTCCGCAGCGATCGCCTTGGAGTCCAGTTTGCATGGCAAGTTGGAAGGGGAACATGTCTTGCATGGGCATGACTGAAGTCTTCAAGGGATTTGAGGGGCGACGGGCGAATTGCGTGAGTGCATGTCAGACAAGCAGCCAGGATGTACAGTACTTTGCGGACTTCAAGATTGGAGGGCAAGGTATTGCAGCAATCTTCGAGCCTTTGGCTGGTTTGGTGACGTCTTAGTCTTGGTAATCTGTTTGTTGGTGTAGTGTTGTGATCGGCTGGTCCTTGCAAAGTGGACGTAGGAAAGACCGATCCTCCGAAGTGTTTCTTGGTGCCCAGCCAGTGCAGCTGCTTTCTTTCCAAACAAAAGGCTACCTAATATATATATATATATATATGTACAAGCTACTAGTAACAAAGGGCATCGCTACTAGGAGCAAGGATGCTACTAGGGGCTCCTGGCTTTATTACTAGGAACAAGAAGCTACTAGTAACAAGAGGCATAGCTACTAGGAGCAAGGACGCTACTAGGGGCTCCTGGCCTTACACGTAAGACTAGGAGCAAGGACGCTACTAGGGGCTCCTGGCCATACTACTAGGAACAAGAAGCCACTAGGAACAAAGGGCATCGCTACTAGGAGCAAGGACGCCACTAGGAGCTCCTGCCCTTACCACTAGGAACAAGAAGCTACTAGTAACAAAGGGCATCGCTACTAGGAGCGCATGGACGCTACTAGGGGCTCCTGGTCTTACTACTTACTACTAGGAACGAGAAGCAACTAGGACAAAAGGGCATTGCTACCAGGAGCAAGGATGCTACTAGGGGCTCCTGGCCTTACTACTAGGAACAAGAAGCTACTACGAACAAAGGGCATCGCTACTAGGAGCAATCACGCTACTAGGGGCTTCTGGCCTGACTTCTAGGAACAAGAAGCTGCTAGGAACAATGGCATTGCTACCAGGAGCCAGGATACTACTAGGGGCTGTTGGTCTTGCTACTAGGAAGATGAAGCTACTGGGAACAAAGGGCATCGCTACTAGGAGCAAGTACTAGGGCCTCCTGGCCTTACTACTAGGAACAAGCAGCTACTGGGAACAAAGGGCATCGCTACTAGGAGCAATCACGCTACTAGGGGCTCCTGGCCTTGCTACTAGGAACCAGAAGCTACTGGGAACAAAGGGCATCGCTACTAGGAGCAAGGACGCTACTAGGGCCTCCTGGCCTTACTACTAGGAACAAGAAGCTACTAGGAACAAAGGGAATCGCTACTAGGAGCAGTCACCCTACTAGGGGCTCCTGGCCTGACTAATACGAAAAAGAAGCTGCTAGGAACAGAGGGCATCGCTATTGGGAGCAAGGACGCTACTAGAGGCTCCTGGCGTTACTACTAGGAACAAGAAGCTACTAGGAACAATGGCATCGCTACTAGTAACAAAGGGCATCCCTGTTGTTAGCTGTTGCCAGGACACTCATAGTGTGCCCCGCTCGAACTCGAACTCGAACTCGAACTGAAACAGTTACAGTATTGATGAACGTAACCTTGAAAGGATATATGGAAGGAACCGAACTCGAACTCGAACTCGATCTCGAACTCGAACTGGAACTGTTAGAAGTCAACCCAGTGGACGAATATAGAAAGAGTCGAACTCCAAAATCGCTGTCGTCGATTCGAACTCGAACTCGAACTGGTCCCCCCCCTGGTGTCAAAATTGTCGTCGATTCGAAGTCGAATTCGAACTAATGCTGCGTTGTAATGGCTCCTTCCTATTCTAAATTTCACCTTCGAATGGCCCACAACAGGAATGCTACGTTGTAATATAATGGTTCCTTCCGGCTGTAAATTTTTTCCCTCGGGTGGCCCACAAAAGGCA
>CAXAMN010004503.1:232908-252993 GCA_963970005.1 Durusdinium trenchii
GGGGGGGGGCGCAGCGCCCCCCCCAGCAGCACACCAGATCCTAATAAAACAAGTGTTGGCTGCAAAGATGAGACTGCGCAGCGCGGATACTTTCAACAGGTTGATTGCCTTGTTGCTAGCTTGGTTGGTTCCTGTTCTTCTTCTGTGTTGTGGGTCGTGGCGATTGCGGTTGTGGTTGTTGTCGTTGCTGTTGGTTCTCGTTGCTGTTGTTGTGAGTCGATCCGAACTCGAACTCGAACTGGTCCACCCCCCCTTATAAGTCCCTTAGTCGCCGATCCGAACTCGAACTCGAACTCGAACCGGTCCACCCCCCCCCGGCTCGAAAAAATGGGTTGTCGATCCGAACTCGAACTCGAACTCGAACCGGTCCACCCCCCCGGCTCGATAATTGTGTTGTCGATCCGAACTCGATCTCGAACTCGAACTGGTCCACCCCCCTCTCGCTCGATCCACGCAATCTCGCACATCGAACTCGAACTTGAACTCGAACTCGAACGGGATCAGTTAGAACTACCTGGGGCACGGCCTGAGGACACTGGATCTTTTGAGATCGTCGTGCGCTCCTCCCGCTGCAAACACTGCGTGCATCCGACCACGCCCTATGACCATTCACTCAGCAAAACGTATCAGGACTGAGAGGGTGCAGTGAATTTCACAGACGCGTTTAAGGTGTATGCGAGAGCATATCAGGCCATGATTGCAGACAATTCTATTTGGGAGTGCTGCTGTCCATACACATGACGCGAAGATGACTCCAATTGCTAGGAGAATGGCACGATGACTCAGAATGTCTACGGTTCAGGGCCGTGTACGACGATGTTAGGCTTTGACACAGTTGAGGCCGAGCCACTTTCACATTGCCATAGGGAGGTTTGTCAAAGTAGAGGGCCAGGTGGACATGTTTCTGTGCCTTGTGGTGGCAAGACTTGGAGTTTGGACAGTATGTTGCTAGTGCAGGTGGGGCCACGTCTTGTAGCATCTCACCAGCCCATTTGGGAGTAGCTTGGAACAATGCGAGGTGATGTTTGGGGATAGCTGTGAGGCAAGCGGCAAGCACCATACGAGGTGCTGTTGCCAATCCTGGGTTCTGCTTGAGCTTGATGCTCGCACCATGTGCTCAGCGACCGAGGATTGTTGAGCACGAGATCCCCATCCTCGATACCGCCAAGTTTGCCGCGATCGTGGGCATTGGGCCGAAATTTGGGTACAACTCTGTGCAGACCCTCAGCGTACAATGCTTGATCGGCAGAATCTCATGGCCACCACAGGTCCCTTGAGTGGAGGTGTCGCCAGGTGTGAAACGCAAGACCAGAGGCCAGAAGTTGGGTGGCAGATTCCGCACCCACTGAGGAAGACTCTTCTCATGAACTATCACGCGCCTCGCTTATATACTGAACGTGAACAGTTTCAATTGAACACGGGGAGCGCTAGGCCGCTAGACTTTTGGTCTTCCCGGTGCCCACATCTCCCACTGAACCAGACTGTGCCCAGGTAGACGAGTTCTCCATTTGCTTGAACAAGGACACCGCAGAACATTGCAAAACCACCTAGCAGAACCTACCTTTTCGTGCCATCCTGCCATTAACCACATTTGCCAAAGTATGCCTGGGCTTTGGACCAGCTAGGAGTTTAGAAAGCTCTTCTCAGCACACAAAAACCTACAGACAATCCATGTTAGTCTTTGAAGTTGCCTTGATGCTTATGTGATGCTGAGAGGAATCTGGTCGGCATGGTTACTTGACCTGGGGCGCTGACGAGCTGACTCTGGAGACAGACAGGGTTGGGTTGAGAACACTCCAACCTAGTATAGTGATGGCCTCCAACCTAAGAGTGATGGCCTCCAATTGTTGGGTGGGTATGGATGCCAACAATACTGCTTTTGGTGAAAGGGAAGACGGAAAGCGCGACCAGCACAATTTGACCAGCACAAATCACCACAGAACTCCCAGGGAGTGCTCACCAGGAGCCTGGATCCGTGGCCACTGCGCGTGTCTTTGGGAAGCATCATTGGGCCACCAATTTGACCCACATCTCTGTGGCCAAGGCAAGATGATTTCGTGTTGGAAAGAGATGAGAAAATCAGAACAACGCACCCCTGATTGATGCCAGTGATCGAAGCCTTAGGTGTTTGTTGTCTTGGACTCCTGGAGGGCTCAGGGGTCTCCGGAAACCGCTTAAACCACTTAAACCACTTCCAATCCTAAACAGTTTGGCAGTTACTTAACCCGCATCAAACATTCAAGAAACCTCCAAGGAGTCCTAATTAAGAGATCGTAGCGTCGTAGAGCCTGGATGGGTAAAGTAAAGTCCTTGATCAAAACATACCAAACCCTCCCACTGCTCGGAGGGGATGCATTCTGAGTTTACCGTCTCTCAAGTTGACAGATGAGCAGAAGTCGCTCAATTTTTCCAGCATCAATCCTCATGCCTTGGGCCTGTGACAGGCGAACACCACTAGCTCAGCTGGGGCCTGAAGGGGGCTGGGAGGGATTGATTCAATCGATCCAGAGCCTCACATCGAGAGAAAAGTCCAAGGTCTGTCAGCATGGCTGCGCTGCAATTGTGGACAGTGGGACTTCCTTAATTGCAGCTCCTGCCTCGGCACTTATGGAGCTGGGCCACTTGATTGGCCAGATCAAGGAGGATTGCGCGGCTTCTGTAGACTGTGTTTGGATTGTTTGTGGGGTAGTCTAGACGATGTTGATGTGTGGAAGACTGCGACCAGATACGCTTGCTGTGTCTCCGCTGCAGCTTGGGTAGTGGACGCAGGACTGCTCAAACCTTCACGAACTCCCGAACCTGCGCTTCAACTTGGATGGACAAGAGCTGGAGCTGCCCCCTCAAGCTTATGTCATGAGGCACGCCGTATCACGTCACCGGTTACCGACTCATGTCCAGTGAAGAAGCTGCACCCTGGCAGGGTGGTCGGTGCCAGTGTCGAGGCGGACAGCATTTGGGATCTGCTATTCTTCAAGCCCAAGATCCGGAAAGTTGATTCCTGCATGCCTGCCTTCATGGCACCTTGGATTCGTCAATTTCAAAGGAACCCGAGAAAACACAAGAATCTTGTTGTCACGTGGACCTCAGGAAATGGACATGAACACACAGCTGGGCGCGGTGTGGATTTTGGGCATGCCTTTTTTCCGAGACCTGGATGCAACATAATGCGACATCTATCCGTCCTCCCTATACTAAATGCACTTCTTTTTTGGGGGGGTGCGTGCTTGTAGACATACAGGTGAAGTTCAGCCCTACAGACTTTGGAATGTGCCATGGCCATAGACCCCTTGCTGACCGGCAGAGGCTACTATCACACCACCTTCAACAGGGAGAGGCAGATCATGCAATTTGCAAAGGCTGGTGACGACTGCGAACCTAAGTCCCTCCGTGGTCGGGAGGACGGATCCTCGCTTTTGCTTGGCATGCTTCTGTTCACTAACACGAGGGAGTTTCCTGAAAATCCTTAAAATTGGGGTGCTACTCCTGCATGTTCACTGAAGCCTGACGGGCTGGCCTGGGGTAAGGTGACAAGCTCTTCTTCGTGGCCTCAAAGGCGAGTGATGCAGCCTACCGGCCTCTTGATGTGGACCTCAAGCAGGTCTTGCCACCGAGATTTGCGCTGCAATATGGTGTCCCAGCACAAGACTCATTAAACACGAGATGAGCCGGGAACATGAGGATCAGGTCGCCAAAGCACGGTCAAGTGTAATTGTTCGTAGCCATGTCGAATTATTTGTTTTGTCTCTCTGTCTCTTTTTTTTTGCATATGTGTCATCTGTGTGTGTGTGAGAGAGTCCCATGAATCCCAACCCGCACTCCCGCAGACCTTAGTGGACATGTAGATCAGAATGTTTGCTGGGTATTGGGTACCATTGCTGAAAGTTCGATTGTTTCCAGTTGATGCTGCATGCTTGGCGCCGTATTCACAGCTACCGCACCAACCTGCTTGCCAAGGCAACCAACAGATAACAGACATGGAAATTTGATGAGCCTGATACAGCGCGTGCTTGTTGGGAGTTATTGCTTTCCAATATGGAAAGTTCAGGGCAGGACATCCCGATCTCAAATTCGGGACTTTGTTTTGCACCCCGGGAGCATGCCAAAAAGTCTCGACAAGCGCTTTGCATGAAGAGTGAAGGGTGAGGATGTTGTTATGATGCTTTTCTTTTTTTAACATAGAGAAGTACATGTATTCACACTCAAACTGGATAAATAACATTAAATAACATATATAGATATACATATATATATATAGGTATATACACATACATATGCACACACACACACATATATATATATATATATACACATACAGTATATGTATATATATATATACATACACTGTATATACACGCATGTGTTACCTTGTGAACATTATGCACTGTTGGCTCTTGAGGACCCTAGCGGTCCTAGCCTTCCAGCACACAATGAGAATGAGGAACCCACTCCCCAATGTCGGCAAAAGGCACACAAGGAGCCTGTTTAGCTAGTGACACCACCTGCGAGTCGCTTGCACATTCGTTCACGCGGCTCGGGAGGCTGCACACAACACTGCCGCGCGCCGTGTCTCTCATGTCAAGCCTGGCTCGCCGGTGCTTCCAGAACAGATGCACAGATCCGTTGGAGGCAGTGGCCAGTGGGGTTCTCACGCCAGGCCGGACGGATTTCAAGTGGAAGGAGGGCCAAATGTACATGTGAGACGCTAAAACACCCTTGGAGAACAACATGAAAAGACCAACAGGGAGTCTACATGCATACCTTATTGACAGTTCTTGCCAAGTTTGCTCTGCATGCTGTTCCTCATTGGTTGGGTTATTTATTTTAGCGGATGAACAGATTGCCCTGAACTATCAAGTTATATCAAGGACCAAAAGTGACCAAAAGCTACACGAGTTTTAGCACTCGCTTGTTTCATGGGGAAATGACTGATTGGCAGGTCAATGTGCTGACATCCAGCAGTGGGAGGTGCAAATCATCGAAACGATATGCAACAACTTCCAACAAGCCTGCAACAACGAAAGTGTGTACACAGGCCAGCTGTGAGAATGGTGATGTGTACACGGGGACTAGTTGCAGCGAATGATGACATGGGAATGTATCGAATCAGCACAGAGAAGCTTCCCGACGAATTCACAATCACTGGTATTTGCAACTAATGTGCAGGCGGCATTGCACATATAGTGCATGTCCAAGAGGTGAGGTGTCATATATCATAGAAACAAGTGCCACGCTAGTAGTAACAGGTGCCTTACTATTAATTTATATTTTAATTCCAATAGCTTTTTTGTTACTACTAGTAAGGCACTTGTTACTACTAGCGTGGCACTTGTTACTACTAATTGCACATATAGTGCGTGTCCAAGAGGTGAGGTGTCATATATCATTGTATCCCTAGATGTGATGGACTGAAGTTCCAGCAACTCAGACGCCGAGACGTTGTGGGAGCTTGTGAGGTGGTCCTGGTGTTGCTTATGCCCTCCTTCGGGCTGCGCGAAGCGGCCACGAGGGTACACTTGAACAGGCACAGCGATTTCTGGAACCCTGGAGAGGGCGAATCGCCAAGCAGGCACGGACAACCGACGAGTGGATTGGAATAGCAAGCTGCCCATGAGCAAAGCCACAATCCTGCAACCCCCGTCAATTTACAGTATTCCTTGGGCCGGATAACATTGGTCGTGGTGAAGCTGGTAGCTGTTCTAAGTGGAAAGTGGATCCTGGATCCTTTTGTGAAGCTGCTGCAAAGCTTGATTAATCCCTGCCGCCCCCAACCTTGTTAAGGCCCAGGGTGTCATTGGCCTCCCAGCTTGCAGTTGACCGTCACTGCTGGCTGGCCGGGACTATTGGGGGGGGGAGCTACGATTGGGTCGGGTTCTTGAGAGGCTTCCGACTAGATCAGTACATGATTTACGTGGATGTGATGTGTATGGCTACCAAAGGGTCAGCTCTTCTCATTCAAAGTTGCCATTTCAGTGGGCAGGCCAGCAGACATCCTGACATCGCCTGCTCACTCCTTTGCGGACGGGCCGGCTTCCTTTGTGTGGAAGCGATGCTCGCACGTACCAGGGGCTCGGCGACTGGAAGCGACGCTTGCTGCCAGAGCTTTGTCTGCATCTTGGAAGCTCGCTGTCATAGCGCGGCCTCACCAAAAAGGCCAGGTAACCCCCTCAGGCCCGTTCAAAAGTCTCGTTACTCCAGGTTCCCTCTAAGAGGTCGTACTGTAGTTGTTTCAAGCTGGGCAGGTAGAGCAATAATTCATTGTTGGTTTGGATTGAATGGGAATTGATTTCAGCCATGTGTTTCCATGTCAAGTTTCGGGGAAACCATTCAAGCTGACAAACACTTTGGGGGTTCCAGCTTCGGGGAACTCAGATCGGGATTTCCAGGGTGAGGTTTGGGGCTGCATCTGGTGAGTGGTCCACTTCCAAGCATGCAGAGTGTGCACGCAATGGTTGGATTTGAGCGAATGTTTGTTCAATCCAATTTACCGCCATGGCCTGCAGGGTGCCAGATCCAGCCAGGGTATATTTGTAAGAGCATGGGCACGTAAGACGTAAGTTTGCCATGTGCACCCAGGCAGGCAGCGTCTGAGTACATAGCTATGGTGCCCATAGCTACTCAAACTCAATGCTTACATGCCGACGAATGGCTTTATGGACGAGCTGGGTATTTGTATGGCTGTTTATTTTTTCAAAAGGCGGGCCTGACCTTAGCTTGAGGCAGTGCCAGTACGTTGGGCATCGCGACATAGTAATGAGTAATGGACCACTTGATTCTGCAGCGGACATTTTCAGAAAGAGTTAGACAGATTCAACATGCAACAACATACAGCAGCTGGTGGGAGAAGAGAAGCAAGTTCAGGCAAGTAGATAGGGTAACGTGCTGAAAAAATAGATATATCAAATTTAGCTACTTAGGCCACTGCTTACCGCTTACTAGCCACCTAAGGTACTATGGCCTACCCCCTAAGTCAAAAAAAAAGGTGCTGAAAATTATTTTGATTTTTCTCTGAGGATTGCAGACTTGAAAGTCAGACATTTCGCCAGTTTGCAGGTCCTCGGTGTTGAAGAGCCTTCCCTGGTGTCTGGCATTGCGTCTGTTGCTCGCTTGATGCTCTCGCGGGGCGTGGCATATGCCAGGCATTGAAGGGTCCGGTGGGCTGATCACAGATCGGAATTGTCGCGGATTCATGATTACACATTATAGAGCCTGACTTGGACTTTCAATTCTTCCAAGCACGCATTCCTCTCTGCCTGTGCGTGAGGCGGTTGAACAGCACAGGTTCTCGCTCTCCACCTCCCGTTATGTGGGAGTGGTGCCACGATCGCTACATGGGTGCAGCGCATGGAGTCATGGGCATCCTTTTCATGCTGCTTCATGTGCCCGAGCTACTGGAAGCCCCTCCGACTTGGTTTGTTTTGCATGTTTTCTCATCGTTTTCTTTCTTTAAATCTCTCGTCTCTCTGCCAATATTTTAAAGATTCGTTTCGCTGTCAACATTTGACACACCATTCCAGGGGGAGAGCCTGGACCTCCTCCGACAGAGCTTGCAGTGGCTAGCTACCATGAGACAGCCTTCTGGCAATTGGCCTGTTGTGCTACTAGGAAGCAGCTTTGAGAAGGCCCGAAATGACCTGGACTTGGACCAACCAGAAACGCATGTGGTTGCTTTCTTTAGTGCCCAAGTCTTGAGGTTTGGAGAAGGTGGGGCAGATTGCATCCACTTTTGCCATGGCGCGCTTGGGGCCTAGTTTTGGGAGGTATTGATGTCCGAATCCGGAATGTAGTGGTGTATATTACGGTGCATACATATACGTATGCTCACCCCCCCATGATCTACCTTTTCCTGCTCTCAGCTCTGGCTTGTCCTGCATTTTAGCTCTTCCACTTTTCATACTTCTCAGTTCTTCACCTTTTCCTGCTTGTCAGCTGCTTTTCTGTGCTTTGCTACCTGTGTGGAGTAGATTTTTGCAATACTTCCGCAAGATTTAAGAAGGGAGTTAAAGAAGAAATCAACTAAAGAGCTGAAAGGGAAATCACAAGAAATCAAAAAGAATTGAACGGATATCAACCAAAACAAAAAGGTTTTGTGTTATTTTTAAGGGAATTCACACATAAAGATGAAGAAAAATGAAAGGTGTAGATGTAATTGCGGGTATGTGTTTATTAAAGCCAAGCGGGGCAGACATTATGGGCTAACCCCTTGTGGAATAGGTTTTTGCAATAGTTTGATATACTATAATTAAAGAAATTGAACTAAAATAATTTGATTAATTAAGTGTGGTAAAATGAGAGCATCAATTTTTTCTAGTGACAAGTTACAGGTTGCACAGGGGGCTTCCTTTGCCTCTTCGCGGGCCTTTTGGACTGGAGCCATGTTCCCTGCCGAAGGGGGTTGACGTGGAAGTTGGCGAAGAGAATCCTGTTCACGAGAGGTGGTGGAGCTTGGAACGAATGGGTGGAGGAAGGCCCATGGGCGACACCGGAGCCAACAAGTCCACCCAGGATTATGGTTGTTGTTCCTTTCGCATGCGTCGCGCGCGCCCCCCGAGACCTCGTATCAAACAAGTTTGAGGCGCGCCCGCGAGCGAAAAGAGACCAGGCAAAATCCCGCAAGCTGGTGGTGGAGAAACCTTTTTAATGACAAAAAAGATGGAAAACGCTGTAAATATCGATGTCTTTTGCTGCTCGAGGGTTCAACAGTGGCCCAAAACCACGCTATTTTGCGTAGTTTCTGGTGCTTTTACGCAAGGAAGCCATGTAAATGCCGATGGTTTTGAGCTATCGAGTGCCCAAAACCACGGTATTTATGAGGTTTTCTCGAAAAACGTTATACTTTCAGCACTTCGCGCGCCACGCCCCAAAAAAGGTTGATATTTACGCAGTTTTGGCAATGCTGCGACATGTTCTTTCTAGATCGAAATTTGCGAAAGCGCGGTAACTTACAGTGTTTTGCGCCCTGGCGCAAAAAAGAGCTTCAAAACAGTCCTTGTAAGACCCAAATCCAAATCCAATCCAGACTTCAATTTTTTTTGTCCAATTTGCAGGCTTTTTTGACGATTTTTTCGGCCCTCCTGGGTACCCCTTAAAAAGGCCTCTCCCCAGGCTCAGGGATTTTGCTACATTTCTCGTCTTACCGTTTTTGGAATCGCTCCAGGGGCAAAAACGGCTCGAAGCGGAGGCGAGAGCGCAATTTTTTAAGCCCGATTTCGCAAAACACCGTAAGCGGCATTGGGAGCACCCCGCCGTAGCCAAAGCAGCCACACCATACGGCGTCACCGGAATGGAATGGGCTAACGCCCAGGGGCCGCCGGCCCCTATTTGGAGCCGGGAAGACAAAGGTGGTGCAAAAAGGGAAATGAAGAGGAGTCAAAAAGAAGGCGCAAGGAACCCAAAGCAACGGCACTTTGAGGTTTACAAAGTACTGCGCCTGCCGTGAATGCGCTTTGAGGTTCACAAAGTGCTGCGCCTGCCACGAAACCTGCAAACGAGCCACGTGTCCAAAAGTCACGATTCACTGCACCTGTCACGAAATCGGAGCGTTTGGAAGATCACCACCATGTCCAAAGTGCTGGGCCTGCCACGACATCTGCATTTCGAAGCAAAACTGCTCCGATCCCTTGCGCCTGTCACGAAGTGGACTTTGGACCACCAAAGCACGAGGTTTCCCGTGCACCTGCCACGAAAAGTGCCTAAAATGCGCTCGGCACCACAACGAGGGCGCAGTCGCGAAAAGCGCCAGCCGCGCCCACGCAGATTTTGCGAGCCTGCTCCGAGAGGCATGAATGCGCTGTAAATAGCAGCAGCAGCGAATTACCCAAACGCCCCCCTGCAACACCTCGAAAAGACACCGGTGCTTAACCACTACCGTAAGAACCCCTAGTGTGACCACACTGTTTGGAGAAAAACAAAAACACTAACCTGAAACCAAACTTCCCAACTTTGTTTGGCTTTTGGTCAAGACATGGTAAGAATAGAATGGTTTGCGAACTTTAAGTAAGTATGTTATTAAATATCCGTATCAAGGCAGCACGTTTTAAACACTTCTTTTTACCGCCTTGGTAGTAGTCAGCTGATGAGGAGCACTGTTTTCTGATAGGGTCAAGAAACAGTTTTTGCACCGGCAGGTGCCAAAAAACAGCTCTAGGTAGATCATGTGGGGGGCGTCCATACATGTATAGTTATATATACACATATAGATAATAGATACACATCTTGGATGTTAGGGCATGGAGGCTTGCCAACCCGCAATGGTCTTGACCAACTCCAAATCAAAGTTTCTAGGCCTCCTTTCTGTTTGGAAAAGCAGTGCTCAGGCTTGCTTGTTGTTACACAATGATTGCCAAGGCCCGGCGCCGTTTTCCTTTTCTGCAAGGCCTATGAAGTGCTGCGCGAGGAACAATGGCTGCAGCTGGCCAAGGACAGAGTGATTTAGCAGCATGACACATTTTTCATGATCAGTTTGCATCTCACGCACCACCATCCCTGAGCAAAGAACCATTGTTTGCGTAGCGGGTACTGGGCTGGGGAATCTTGCCAGGAAGCTGGTGAGGTGGTTTGGAAGTACGGCTTGTTAAAGAAAGGGCCAGGCATTTGTCATGGCATTGCTGGCAATGGCTATGGTTTCCTTTGCCTTTATCGTGTCACGGGACATCCTTTGTGGCTGGGACGCGCCTACCACTTTGCATTGCAGATCGCGACTCCGGAGGTGCAGAAGGACTCACGCACCCCTGACAATCCACTGTCCCTTTTCGATGCCTGGATGGAGGAAAACACAGTTTCCACTTGTAATTTCTATGCGATTTGATTGGCTTGAGCACCCAAATGAAACAAATGACATCGCTATGTACTGAGAGATTCTTCATTGGACAGACCTGGCCAATTTGAAGCTCAATGGCCCAATCTTGACTTTTCGTTTCGTTATGTTTCGTTGAAATATCGGAAATCCCTGTTTCACCAAGGAAGGTCTTGCTGGAACACTTTGCTTCCTGATGGACCTCCGGTTGAAACCGAAGGATGGGGTCCCAGTGCGGTGGAAGATAAACCAAATGTGTTTGAATCATGAAACGAGTTGGCTGAGCAGATGGGAACAGTCCCACAATCACGCACACACATTGTATATATATATATACATGTAAATGTATATGTATATATACATTATATATATATATATCTATTGTATTCCTTTTATGATTTCATATTCTATACAATATTTTTGTAATATATTATATTATACTATATTATACTATCCTACAATACATTTATTACATTATACTGCGTTATATCATACTGTATTATATTATACCATGCTATGCTATGCTATTCTATTCTATGCTATACTATGCTATACTATACTATACTATACTTATATGTATACAGTGTACATTTCCATTTTCCAACCTTGAGGCGGGGCAAGACAGCCACCGGTTTGGGTTTACTTTTGCTCTTGGAATTTGTGGTCAACATGTGCATCGGTGAGGAGGCAGCTTTTCCACTCTTTGAGCTCGAGAAGCTTTGGGATTCCAAGAGGAAGCGGTCTGCTGAGCCGGCGGCCGATAGAGGAGGAGGCTTCGAAGTCCCAGATTGAGCACCTAGTAGCTTCCCACAACCGCGGCACAAGTATCGTGCACTCTTTTGTTGGATCAAGTTGTTTTTGACATTTTTGGCTCTCATCCGTTGGAGTTGCTCCTCCTTTAGATACCCTCGCAACTGGCGTGTGCTCTCTCACAAGTGGAGAGCCAGCAACTTATATATGCCTGCATGTGCAGTCATCCAGTGACCTTGCTTTGGGCTATAGCTGGCAGTGGCTGCTCATGCCAGGATTCCTAGGATGTCTTTGAGTTTCATGGACAAATGGATGCGTGCATGATCCATGAGGCAAGCTCGGATAAAAATTGCTGAAACTTTACACTTTCTTGCTTGCAACCTTGGAACTCTCGATTGCAATGGAGGCACTTTCAGTGGACCCCTGCAATACGCGGGCGCTCTTTCGCAGAGGATGTGCGTATTCTAATGCCCGGACGTCAGTTGTTGGACATGGACAGTTAAACTTCAGGTTTGAACGGGGCTTCCCGGTTCAATAGACGCTCGCATTTATATAGATTCTTTTGGGCTAATCAGGCTCATTGTAACAGTTACTTGCGCGGCCAGGATCCTGTTTGGCAAAGAGACTTTGTCATTTGCAGAGGCTTCGGCTGAGATATTGACTTGAGGCGCAAGGGTGGCTTCTTGCCCGAAAGGATTTCGAGCAGGCGCTGCTGTGGCAGGACACAACAGATTGATGCCTTGATAGCATACAGGGCCTGCAGTCTACGCCGTACTTGTTTGTTTGCCAAGACACCTCCGTCAGTTCCCTGTTTGGATTGTGCATGATTGTGCTTTCAGCTAGCTGGGTTGGTGGCATTTTAATACAGTGAACAGATTTGAGCATCTAATGACTACAGTATTGACCCATTGTCAGTTTTACTTTTTGCTTTCAGCTTCTTCAAACACGAGTCTTACTTGACATGGAGCTGTAGCTTGTTGTGGCAGACAATGTGCTCTGGAAATCACGTGACACGTCCAAGAGAGTCAGTCGGCTGCCTATCAGAACTCGTGCCTTGGGCTAGTGCATGTCCGCATGGCGACTCTGGCCGATCTGATCTTGTCACAAGAGGAGCCCGATCTTGATGATGAATCCTTGGCCAGGGAATTGGCCGCGCTGCGCGAGAAACGACGCGAAATGGACGAGGCTGAAGTGGAGCGACGGGAGGCGACAGGGCGACAAGCACCGGAACGACCCTCTTCTCGCTCCGACTCCAACAGACTACCTCGGTCTCGTCCGGTGTCGCGGGCAGAGCCAGTGCGGCAAGATGATGCGGGCAATGCGTGTGAAGGGCTCCAGCTTCAGGAACTTAAGCCTTCTTTGGCCGATGCAATTCTCGCCAGGGCTGAAGAAGCCGAGGAATCGATCGATAAAGAGATCGAAGAGATGGATCGACAACTCAAGCTGAAAGTTGAAGAGTTTCGAAAGCAACAACGCGGAGGCTCTCCAGAGGATGCTGGTGCTGAAAAGCAGGATGAACGTCCCACATCGGGGCTGGTAGAACCGAGCTTCAAGCCCTGTGAGTCCAATGAAATGGGTTGCACAGGTCACTTGCCGATCATGGACGATGAACTGCAGGAACTGAAGCACTTGGCTGCAAAGATGGATGAAGCTTTTCCGGAGTTTCCAGCTCCTGCCGGAGATGCTGGGCCAGTCCGTCGTCCTTCAGCCGGTGGCTATCAGGAGCCAGATGGCCGTAGCCTTCCGATGGATGATGAGGTCTCTCAGTTCAAAAGCGCCCTTGAGAACTTAGACGTTCGTTTGCGGGTGCTTCAAAGCAAGAAGGACTGCTTGAACTTTTGGTTTTGTAGAGAGCTTAGACCTGGTTCAATCTCAACTCCCACGCATTTCTCAAAAATCTCGGAGCCTATTGAACTCTCGGGTGTCCCCTTGCTTCTCATAGTAGATCAATATTATACGGTGGCTTGTTATGCTTCTCAACCACCCAAACCCAGCTCTGAACTTTTCTTTGGAGGATCTTCAGAGTTATGAGGAGCCAGTTGTCAAAACCCCCGTCATCAAGGACTTGCAGATGCAGAACCAGGTGGACATAGGGACACGGGCGAAGACGGTAAAATGCAATGCCGCTAATCATTTTGAGTGGAATGGCCACCAGGTCTTCAATGTTTTGTAGAGTGTGCAGTGTGCCCAGAAACTCCTCTGACCACATACAATGTAGAGTCAACAGTCAACAGAACTTTTGAGAAGAAGAGGTGCAGGCAGAGTTGTTTTGAGTGGATTCCCTTCAGTCTTGTTTTGGGTCATCATTGCTTGCTGGCCAGGTGCTACGGGATTTGTTGTCTGGTGAAGGACGCAAAGGAATGCTACACTTGGATCGAAAGCTGTTCTCGCCCTGAGCATGTTGAAGTCTTCCACCACAACGCAGCTCCAGTGGTCCTGAGGGCAAGTATCAAAGGGATGTGTTCCCTGAGAGACTGTTTCACTGAATTCGTTTCGCCATATGGAAAACTCATGAAAACTCAGATTCAATGCAGACTGTCGCCTTTGTCATTCGCTTCTTTTTGAGTACCATCACTTCTTCGGTCAAGCTTTGCAACAAAGAAACATGTTTCCACCCCGACCTCCCGTTTTTGCATTTCTTTATCCTTGCAGGAGACCTATGGGCCACACACACACACACATATATATATATATACATATACTTATACTGTAGATGGGAGCACATGAGACTATCATGAGACGCATGAAATTCTTGCAGATTACCACATCCTGACATTTGTAGGTCCTGCGCCTCGAGCCCAACAATGAGGCAGCGCGGCGAGAGTTGGAGAAATTGGAGGCTCGATCCGGTTGGTGGAGGCCATCTCTATTAGGTTGGAGGCTATCGCTACTAGGGTGGAGGCCATCGCTATTAGAAACAAAGAGAAAAAGGAAGAAAGGTCTGATATAGATGGCCTTTAAAGAAAGGGTGTTGAATGATCCAAGGGACCCAAAGACTAAGGATGGGAACACGGATGTTGTGACAGGCGGAGTTGCCTCCAGCGGCTCCAGATGTCCTGGCGAGGACGTCCCAGTTATTCTTCTCCTTCAACGATGCGTGGTAGTTGGTTTGGCCTGGACATGTTAGAAACGCCGTGGGCAAGCTTCTTCGGCTTGTCTTCTCAGGAGGCAAGAAGATCTGCCCGTGGCTACTGTGCCCAAGGATCCAGCTGCTGCAGTGAGGCCTGTGGCTTGTTGCAGATGTTGGCAGAAAAAAGGCATGTGCAATACTGTATAAGTCATGGCTATTTGTTTAGGTTAAGAACAAGTAAGGCAGTTGGAGTTTGAGACAACCTTCGCCTGTGCTAGGTTGAAACGCATCAGACCCAGCATTGCCCCGAATAAAATTGAGCGTGAACGCCAGCTGACAATAGCCGTGGGCTGGTGTTTTGTTCAACAAGTCAGGATGGCTCAGAAGGAAGCTGAACGCTTTCGCAGAGAAATCCTCGCAATGGCTGACAAGAAGGACTGGACACAGGTTTTGAATCCCAACTTTGGGTTCACGCGACCCAAAGGTGTTTTTTGATGCTTCAATGGTGGAACTCTGCCAAGTTGTGCAGGGCTGCGTCTCAGACTGGTGCAAGAAATTCAACAAAGTCCAGGCGGTATGCTGGCCTTTGTGTGAACACAGAATCAATGAAAGTCGACAAGTCGACAAGTCGACAAGTATATAATAATGCAAGATAACAGTTCTGAACACAGAGAGAGAGATAGATAGATAGATAGATAGATAGATAGAGTTAGAGTAGTCCTTTCAGACATGCTGCCCGCCAATGGGATCAGAGAACCCTGAGCTGAGTAATACAGCCTCGCCAGTGTCTCAAGGTGATGGCAGTGGATTGGGCCAAACACCAGCTGAAGGATCCGGAAATTTTGCAGGACTGATGAACCAGCATGCTTCGGAGCAGGATACTGTTGGTGTAGGTTTCCATTCGTCTCATTCATTCCACCTGGTACCACAGTGTCACGTCAGAACATGCATGAACATGCACTGACATGGGGTGACTATTGCATTGGCTGCTTTCACTCTGGGTGCGGCAGCATTTGAGAGAGGATCATGCGGTATCTGCTTTGTTTCAATTGGGATCGGCCGCTGGGCCGTGTTCACCAGGATCTACTCACGCTGCGGGGCCCTCTCTTCCAAGCGATGGACAGCCAGCAGCGCGAGGTCGGGGCGTCCAGGTTTGGTGGAAGTGTGTGTGCTTTCCCTCTGGCGTGCCGCCATAGAAACTCGCAAGGTTTAAAGAGTGGTTTTGCCAAACGAATCTTTTCTACTTGAGATGTGTGGAGGTGAGGCTTCATCCTCTAGCTGTCAGCCCTTGTTTGTGAACTGGCTTCTGCCTGATTGTGGAGCTGTGTTCAGGATTTCCTGTGCGCGTACGATTTTGTCCAGGAGGCCAGGTCTGCCGTGAACGTGGTGATTCAATGCTATGCCATTTCATAGACGTGCTTTGATGATTGGTGAATCATATGGAGCACCTGCCACAACTGAAAACCAAATTGCAAGAACCTTTGCTCACAGAACGGATGTAGAACTAACTAATCATCAGGAGCTTTGGACTACCCTCCTCATCCCTCCATGATTGGTCAGCATTGCAAGCACTTTATTATTCAATGGGTATAATACTGTCGTTCTCGGTGGACTGGCTGCAGACTGGCTGAGAATGATAGCATTTGCTCCTCTTTTGACTCTTGACTTGCTTTTGTCTTGGTTGGGAGCAGCTGTGTGGAGGTGCGGCAGAGGCACCAAGAAGAAATTGAAGCTGAGCTGCATGTGTCTACATGGGTGACATCACTCTGCGGTGTTTTGGCAATGCCAGGGTTTCAAGAAGTTAGCGCTAACAGTTAGCCGTCTCTCAGGACAAGCTCTTTGAAAGCTGAGCAGCGCTGCTGCCTGGCTGGTTCATGAGAAAGGCGACGTTGTTCTTAACATCCCGGATGTGACACAAAGTGAGAATCGCCGTGGCAGGTGCTATGTGGAAGTGCTTCCAGATGCGAACTGTTTAATAATAATCAGAAGTTGGTCGGAACTCTGCTACAGTTTCCGTCTTGGTGCCAAGACTTCAATTGGATCCCTGTTGTGATCAGGTTGAGAAGTTCCAACCCAACTTGAATGTAGGTCAAAGGGTGCGCCAGCTTCTTTGGATGCATGACAAAACATTGTCATCCCAGACAACAAGGTGCTGCCAGTAAAATCCATGGTTGGGTATGGTTGGGTGACAAGGTTTGAATGATGAGGCGAAAGGGCGGGTTGTGTTGGAACACTGTACCGACGAAAGTTTGTTCTACCATCCTGCACAGGCCCGGTCTGCCCAACCAATCGACCAAATTTTGCTCCTGTATGGATACATATGCTATATATATATATATTTGTTTGTGTGTATTGATATATATATATATATATGGAGGTTATGTACATTTGAGGGTTGGGTTGGGCGTTGGCTTCAGAAATAACCTTTGTGCAGCATTCGAGAAGAAGGCTGAGGGCTGAGGGACCACTGACACCACGCAATCTTTAAGGGTGGTGAGCACAGCACCGACAGCTGCAGCAGAAGGAAAGCTTGACCGCAGCAGCTGCTCAAAACCCCTTGGTCCACGTTGGGTCCGGCAGGCGGGGAGATGCAGGGCTTTGCGGCTTTGCAGGGCCCTGGGCATCAGAGCCTCGTGAGTTCTCCATTGGACCTCAGGCGGTGAGGTCATATCCAACTGATTCCAAACCTTGGATCAAGGTGAGTTGAAACATTTCAAGACCCAAACATCTCCATGATGATCCTGGAGCTGGGCAGCTGTGGAACACCCCACGTTTCCCTTGGTATTATGCACATAAATACACCTAAGCTGAACACGCTGGCAGACAGAGAGAGCTTATTTTGCTCGAGTGTGTGGCCTTTGTAGTGGCATCTTTTTTAAACACCCTTAGGATTGCAGTTGTCTTAGTTGTACTTTCAGTGGAGGGGCGAGGGGCCCGCGCGCCCATGGTGACCCCGTTGGGGTTTCTGGACACGCACACCTGCGAGCAGATTGGCTCAACCGAGCCTTGTGTCGATCTTTGGTCTTCCCTCGTGTGCCTCGGACCTTTTCCTGAAGAGGGGGTGTGTTTTCAGGACGCAGATTTTCAGGTGCATTACTTGGATCGGGATGGGCTAATTAAGCTCATGTCCTGCCAGTGGGCCGGCCATTTGCTCTTGGAGGACCATCGGCTGTTGCATGAACGAGATCTTTGGGCATTCCCACCGCCTGTGTCACCAAGTGACCCCTTCGGACGCATTCCATCGAGTGAAGATGCAGGATGTGCCGAGCTCTTAAGATCTGGAGACTTCCTTTTCCATCACCTTTATGTGGCGTCTGTAGGCGTGGTTGATGGTATTGATGTTGGGCTCGGGCTTTTTGCCATGGCTGAGATTCCACAAGGTACTGTCCTGGGTGAATATACAGGGGTCTTGTCGCGGAGAGTAAGCGAAGATGATGGAGTTTATGGCTATGGACTGCCAGTGGTTGATCCGGACCTTGTGATCAACGCCAAGGACTTTGGAAACCTTTGCCGCCTGATCAACCACAGCGAGGATGAGTGGAACGCTGAGTTGATTACTGTTCACCACGAAGGCATGCTCCATGTGGTCTGCAGAGTTGTGAGTGACATCGTGGCAGGGCAGCAGGTATTGATCCACTACGGTGCCCGCTACTGGCGTGTGGAGAGCCGCTGCCGAGTGCAGTTGTCTAGATGTGGACAAAGTGGAAGGGTTCATGAGGCCGGTGGCTACTTGTCACATTGAGAGCGCAGTTCGAGAGTTTAGTTCCAGGCGCAGACAGACTAGTGACTAGTGATTCGCCTTGTCCTTGGAGTTTCTTGGATTCCCTGCAGCTTCGTCAACGTGAACTACAGCACAATGCCGGTGTGACTAGCATTTTTCAGAGCTTGAAGCCGAAGTTGATCGATCGTGTGATGGAAGTGTCCGTGCCTTGGTCCGTGAGACCGGCCGTGATCGTCACCCGACCCGCACGCTGTGCCGAAAGAAGTGCGGAGGCGCGAGGCGCCTGTTTCATCAGGACGGCAACGTTTGGGACCCGACATGGTTTGGAGGGCTCACACACTTGAGGGTTCACAGTTCTACCCGTTGTTAGAGAGTCAGATGTGCTTCCATACATGGAAGCAGGTGATCCAAAAGAAAGATCAGATGTTGATGGGACGGTGTGGTCCCAAAGGGTTCCCTGTCCCAGGCGATGGCGGCAGCTTTGTCGTGGGATGCGGGGTCCTAGGAATGCGGCTGGTTGGATTTGTGTCTTTGAATGTCCTTGGCGCGGAACGTACATTGTATATACATGTTGATCTTAGCGCATTTTTTCAGTAAGAGATGCGACATGAAACTGAGCCTCCAGTTGAATGTGCAATGGAAAAGGACACATGGGAAGCATGTTTTCCAACCATCCCTGGCCATTTTTGTTGCAGTTGTGGCTCAGAAGCAGCGCTTTTCCGCTGTGGGCAGTGGGCCCTGGAAGGTGGCGGCCTCTTACAAGACTTTGGACTTTCATGACTACAATACAAGGTTTCATGGATATCTTGCCCGTGTTTGGAAACGGTTTTCAAGACGCCAGGTCCCACCAACGGTCGTGATGCGAACGTGTCTCTTGGCTTTGGGGCTGGCTTTGGGGCACGGAGAGGACAGCAAAGTGCAATCAATCAAACTAATAATAGCTTTTTGTTACTACTAGTAAGGCACTTGTTACTACTAGCGTGGCACTTGTTACTAGTAGTAACAAGAGTCTGATGTTCCGATGCTCCTTAATTTTCCATGCGTTTGATGATCCTATGAATTGAATATCAGATGTCACCCAGTGTCAGGAGGAGAATGGCACACAGTATGTCGCCCCGGATGTCTCCGGGTTGCACTTCGCAGAAACCTTTGATGGAGATGCTGCGTGGCTGAAACAATTGCTGCACAAAAGGCAGCGTCGGTTCGCCTTTGGAGGTTGACCTGCGGAGCTTCCAGTGGGGCTAGTGTTAGAGGGGGCTGTCAACAGATTGGAGATTTTGTGATTCCTGTTGCGAGCATGTATTCTTAGTTCTTCGTGAGCCCTTCTTGCAGCAATGTGCCAGGTTTTTTCGCGATGGAAGCACTCCACAGCAGATGCTTTGTTGCAAACACGGTAGGGAGTTGGCATGGGATCAAACATTTTTCTGCATCAGGCTTCTCAGACTCGCCTGTAATGTTGCAGTGTTTCTCCCACTCCGTCGCATGGTTTCTTATTGAACATTTCATAGATATCCGAGTCTTGTCCGTGGAGTGGGCCTGTTTCCTATATATATATATAAGTCGTTGAGGGCTCTGAAGACCTGTCAGGAGAAGTACAACGGCCAGTTCTCTGTGTCGACGCGAGCCACAGAGGCCCTCTGGAGATTGCAGTCATTTCAGAGAGGGGGACAGACAGAGAGAGAGAGAGAGAGAATGAGAGAGAGAATGAGAGAGAGAATGAGAGAGAGAATGAGAGAGAGAATGAGAGAGAGA
>CAXAMN010004503.1:254350-318185 GCA_963970005.1 Durusdinium trenchii
GGAGAAATGGTGGTGGAAAACCCTTTGTCCAGGGTGGGACACACACACACACACATAGTGCGGGCGCGCGCACTCCCTTTGTAGCGTACATGTGCACCGTCGGGATGTTCAGGTGTGGTGGCTCCTACATCAAGCTTTTCAACAGTGAAGGCAGCTCAGTCCATACATGATCATACATGTATTTATGCCCTGAGTTATATATACTGTAGATCCCTTGGGTTCTTTCTTACTGTATATGGGTAACTTCAGGCTTTTGGCCAGTCTCCGCTCAATCCAATCAGCAAGCTTGGTATTCACCAGTAACAGTACCAGTGAGGACAGTCTCAATCCAATCAGCAAGCCTGGTATTGAAACATGATGCGCCAGTCACCACTAACAGTACCAGTGAGTACAGTCAGATAATATATATCATAAACTTTCATAGATCTATACTTGGAGACACACATATCTCCACACCCGGGGTTGAATGCCTTGTGATCTTATGGCCTTATGCAACAACTCCTAGATACTCTTGTGGGGATTTAGATGAGTTGGAAGCGCTGAGCCAGCAGGCAAAAGCTCGGAAGAGTTTAATGCGGACACGCGCAGCACAGCTGCAGTCAGTGCAGGTGTTGATCGGTAGAGCAAATACCATTTTCATGCGACTAGACTAGGGCCGGAATAGTCAGTGTGGCCCCTGCACCGGATTTGATGGAGCACTCTTCACGGTTATGCGTATGTTTTGGCTGACAACCAAGGCTATGTCATCATGTTTGGCCCTGACAGATGTGGTGCAACGAACAAGGTGCATTTCATCCTTCAGCACAAGCCCGAGCCTTAGCTGCTGGGGGGTGCCCTCAAGCACAGGTCTGCCCAATGAAAGTATATGAGGGATGACGGAATTGGGATTGTGGAATGGTGATGTGGCTGTTCTTGTGATCTTTTCTGTTGCCATGCGCGACTTACACAGGATACATTGGATACAGTAGCGGCTGTCCGCCGTTTTTGGACCTGACTGCATTTGGAGTAAGGAGTCCTGTCACTGGTCTTTGGGAAGAAAAGCACCTCTCAACGCCACCAAGCGTGCCCAGCGAGCGCCGAACACACCTCTACAGCCACTCAGATGAAATGATGAAAGCAATCGCAAATAGACCGGGAGCTCCTCCCTCTTGTTGGGGCCTCGCACTCTTTTAGTTGTCATCCGAGTTAGCGCTGCTTCTTCATGTGTTTGATATTTGTGCTCAAAACCGCTCTCCTATCTTGCACTTCCTCTTCTGCGGCCATGAATCCCGCCATCAAAACCTCTCCTCCTGCGCCAGGCCTCCTGATTCGTCCTGACAATACGGTAGAGGTTCGCATTGACGGCGAGAAGACCTTCAGTGGATCTTTGCTCCAGGATATGCAGCCACCTGTGAACCCGCCACAGGTGCAATGGGTGGGGTGCAGAGTGGTCGTGGGGCCTTGGTCTGGAAGCTTGTTTCTGGCCCTTGAGACAAGGTCAGATTGATTAGACAAGGTTTTGAACACTTCTCGTTTGTGTGCGTGTATGTGTGCGTGTGCATGTCCTTCTCACATGCTCCCGTGGCATGCCTCAAGCGTTTGAAGCACGCGAGGAGATCGATGATCCCACCGACAGCAAGCCAGCTGACTGGGTGGACAACGCCAAGATGGATGACCCAGAGCCCTCAAAGCCTGCCGCTTTGCTCGATGGCTTGTGGTCTGAATTTTGTAGGCAAGTGCCAAGGGACCCGGTATCAAGAACCGCCAAGCAAGAGCGTCCGTTCTCATGAGATGCTCTTCGATGTGCAAAAGGCTGCAGTTGGAATAGACGTACGCGTGAAGATGACTCTGGTCGCTCAGGATGACTGGGATGAAGACGCACCTTTCATGATCCCAGACCCCTCAGCTTCAATGCCCTCGGGATGGTTGGAAGACGAGCCTTTGAAGATGGCGGATCCCAAGTCCAAAAGGTGCGCCCCTCGAAGGTGTTTGCACCTGACCAATTGCATTCCGGTGTTTCCACCATTTTTTGGACCAAGCACTTTGCGAATTGTTGTTTCACGCTAGGATGTCGTATACATGTCTCACTTGACTACCGTTTGGCTCAAGGAAAACCAGGTGCGACTTGTTGGTAGTTATCGGTCGTTTACCTGTATCTACACGAATTGTTTGATGATTCTTCTTTTCCCTGGCAAGTCTCGTCCTCACCGGTCTTCATCCCTGGCCACAGCGAGAGTTTCAATGACCTCACTGGGCCAGGCCAGATGATTGGGATGATGAAGAGGACGGTCGCTAGACCTCACTGGGCTCAGGAGCTTCAATCCGACTGAGTAAGTAATTAAGCAGTTTGGCCGGCTGACTGAGGTGAGTGGGAAGCCCCTGTCATTGAAAACCCCAAGTGCACTGTTGGATGCGGAAAGTGGGAGGCACAATTGCAAGTTCATTGCAAGTTCTGCAGGGCCTAGGGCAGCAGACTGGCTGGCCAAACTTTCAGCTTACTTGGAAGCCTCCGGTACACTTCATAAGTTTCTCGCTCCCTGTATCGCCAGGCTCCGAAGATCAACAATCCAGCCTATAAAGGCAAGTGGTATGCCCCAAAGATTGACAACCCTGCATACATTGGCGAATGGAAGCCCAGGTGGGAAGTTTCTCCACAATTGGCAAAGCAAGATTGCAACTAGTTCATGATCGGTTTGCAGATTTTGGACAGGCAAATTGCCAACCCGGAGTACTTTGTGGATGAGAGCCCATACAAGATTCCGACCATTGATTCCATTGGCATCGACATTTGGACTATGGACAAAGGAATAATTTTCGACAACATTGTCGTGGATAAGAACCCTGAGAAGGTGCTGAAGATTGGAACGCGTTTGCGAAGAGAGAAGGTACTGAAGCCAAAGATCTGTTCTCTTTCTCTATTCTCTTTTCTCGCCTTGCATTTGCGAGACGGCGAGACCGCTGTTTTCATGTTTTTTATTTTTTCAATTTCCGCTCGTTTTTTGGGTTGCGGATTCTTTTTTTGTCTGGCTCCCCGTTTTGGAGGTCGTAGAATTTGGTGAAGCGACCTTTAAGCCTCGCAGCGAGATCGAGGTAAAACAGGCCACCGGGAGCTATATAGCTTGATGACAAGCATGCTCAGAGTTGGCCCTTTGGTGTACACAATTCGGCCTGCGTAGGATTATATACTGTTTTGAGCAGATTTAGGCAGACTTTTTTGCTTTTCGGACATTTTGAGTCTCAGCCGTTTTGGCAGGACAAGTCTGCAAGCAGCGAGAGCCTTTTCAGCCAGTACTTGGATTGGGCCCCTTATCAAGCAAAGATGGCGATTTCTTCATGCTATTGCTTAGAGAAGCTCCCAGTAACTCGTAAATAACACATGCACACACATGCAGTACACGGCTTATCCTTATCCACTCTTTAAGCCGCCTGTTGTGCAAAGCCATGAAGAATGATGCTCAAAGACCTGGCCCAAAGCTATTTATTCTACATATCTTGTTGTTTTGCACCTGTTCGTGCGCACTTACGAGTGGATGATCAGCTGATGTGCCAGAGGGAACCCCTGCAGTCTTCAAAGCAGAGTTTAGCCGCAGCCGAGGTCTTCAACAATCCTGTTCCAGTGTTGATCACCATTGTGGTGCTTGGATGGCGGTTTGTCAGATGAAACGTGTTCAGTTTTTTGCTTCCTGCCGGGGTGATATGACAGGGCACCCGTTCATTTGCTTGGAGAAGAGTTAGCGGCAGTTGGAGGTGTATTGCCTTTCATTTCGGTACAAACGCCTTGATTCCGGAACTGGCTTTTGATTTTGCGTAGAATGTGTTCTCTCAAGAACAATGGAAAAGCTGAATATGTCTTTATATATATATAAACGTTAGACAATCGCAAGACTGGACCACTCACAGGTGTTGCTCATCAGTAGCCTCCTGCCACTGGGATGCAGAGACTGAAGCTTTGCTGTTGAGCGGCATTTTTGCCTCCGCATAGACTGAGGCTTTTCTGCAGAAGTAGCGGGACGCCTTCCCCACCAAAAGGCCTGTGCACCTGAATTTTCGCGTGCGGAATGATTCGAAATGCATTGAGCTTCCAGGACCTGAAGGAGAGCAAGCCAGTCCACAGCGAAAGAAGCCCCTTGGGTGCATCATGTGGGTGTAGGAGGTTGCTGCGGCACTGAGCCCACTGTTGCTGTTGATTTGATGTCCAGCTCCGACAGAGCCCATGGTGTGCTTCAGTGGGTCAACTGATCAAGTTTGCAATTTCAATCGCAAGAAGCCTATCAGCTACGGAGGTTGCGGGAATATGGCACCAAAGCAAGGCCATGTCGCAATTTGTACGACAGCGCGGGGGTGCTTTTGCCTTGAACATGCTGAGTGATAGCGCACTCAATCCTTGAAGCAACCTAAACGGAAGAAAGGTAACTCATGACAAGACCTGTTCTAAGCTGCAGTGGGTGGTTTCAGTTTTTGTCTCTCATTTCTAGTGTTAACACGTGAGGAAGGTTCAATTCTTTGTATCGCAAGCTGTTCGAATTTTGAAGCAAGAAGACTTGGTGGTTCAAGTGCAGTGTGAGGTTTTGTAAGAAGTTCCTCAGCTATAGACTATGGAGACATACCTCGTCATAATATTGCTGAGCAAGAGAGTGCGTGGGAAGGTCAGACTCGCCATCAAGGAAGAAGACGGAGGCACGAAAGGGTATGTAAGGTGCAAGGGGCTCATTGACACAAATGGCTTTGCTAGCAGCAGCTAGCATGTGGATCGCCACTTGAAAGTGTACATGCTTTTGTTTCCAAACTGTTGCTGCTTGTGCCTGCAAACATGCGTAATTAGCAGTTTAGGACCAGGATCAGCTTGAAACTGAATAAACGGTCCGACGAGATATCAGGACACAATTCATAAAGAGGGGTGTGCTAATGATCCTAACGGCTGAAGACAAGGGACCCAGGAGTTGGCACCAAAATTGCTCCAGAGCAGCTTACCAACGACCAGCAACCTAGCCACTTAGTTGGTTTCTCAGCTGAAGTGCCTCACATTCCTGCATACCAACCGCTTCAGGACACCAAGGATGGGGATACTACTTCAGCACCGCAGGACGCAGCGAGCTTGCATCATGAGTTGTGCAACACGGCACGTGACTGATTTATCTCACCATGAACCCGAAGTTGGGCCTCCCCGGCTGAAAGTTGACAAGCCTTGCTTTTCGATCCAAATCTAGGTTGGATGTGGGTGTAGGATATGATACAGTACAGCGGTGGATGATGAGTTTAGCAGGAGAATGGTGGTTTGTCTGAGACGCTGGCCAAAGATGACTGATGGTGTGGACAGATCTGAAGGCTCATGCAAGTCTCAAGCGGCTAGATGATTCACTCTCGCTGGCATGGATAGCGTGTCAACTATTCAATTGACAACCTGGTCAACCTTATTCACCTGCATATTGCAATGCATACTGTACCATGTGCCGACTAGTCTATGTTATGTTTACTGTAAAGTTTATGTAGCAGAGGCGCAGCTTTCTCAGCGATGTAGAAGAGTTAAGATTCACATTGACAACCGATCGTGCCATGCAGAGAGACTTGCGAACATCTCCCGGGAACACTGCACAGGGTTCGCAAAGAGCCGGCAAGTGTACTCAAAGCTTCAGTGTGAATGCTGTGCCTGAAGCGCACGGCGACAAAGGCGGTTTTGATATGAGAACCTCGGATGTACCACAGACAGGTATCATTGCCAAAGTCAGGTCCTTTTGCCTTGTTACATTCCAGCCTTGAGCATGCATGTTTTGTTGTGCACACCTGGTGCACCTCTGGGGGGCTGGGAGCTCCCTTGCTTGAGCTTGTGGCAACTTTGCAGTTTGCCAAAGCTTTAGCTGCCAGAGACTCACGTAGCCACCACATCCATGGTGGACATTTTTTGGCATGAAACACTGTTGAGTTTCCTGGCATATGTCCTGTAATTTGTTTGTTCATGCTTGTTTTCATCAATGGTGACAAAGCTTTTCCAAAGATCATGCCAGGAAGTGCTACTTTGGCGTGGCCACCTGAAACGCAGAACGCAAAAGTTATATACTCTCAAACGGTGGAACACATTAGAGAGTCGGTAAGTCATGTGTGCTTCTTCAACTTGATTGCTGAAACGGCTCACAGGAAAGATCGAATGACCATGTACTACAGGAGGGGAGACCAAACTTACATACACCATTCACTTATGTGACCTTGCGATCAACAAGAATCCCTGTATCAAGTGTTTTGCACGACCCTTGCATACCCTTACTGTAAACAGACTTCAGACTTGCAAGACCTCCTCACACAACTTGTTGCGGAGCTGAAGGTGGCAGCACCAAAATGAATCACACCCACCTATAAAGCATTCATTCTGCAAAACGTGCGGAGCTCTTTGTGTGCTGATCCCAAACGAGCCGATGAACAATTCCGATTTCCAGCGGCTTTTGACGACCAATGACAGGCGGAGACGGGGCCTGCATAGGCCATGTCAAGTGAATATTGGGGCGATTCTGCACCCCGCAATTTCCAAGCAGGAATGTTCAGAATTTGGACCTCGCTACCTTGAAACTGGACTAGTTTTCGGCCTAAAAAGGCTGGGGCACTCAATGAACTGTCCTGATGAATTTGGCTGTCGAACTGTGGCTTTGCCAGGGAGCTCGTGCAGGAGCTTACGAAGCGAAGAACGAAGGGTACGAGCGGAGGCCAGTGAGTCGGACGACCCCATCCACCCGTGTTCCATGTCACCTTGGACGTGGCAGGCTCAGCTCGTGGCAAAGGTGGAGGGAAAGGCAAAGATGAAAAGGCCATTGCGCGAATTGCGTGGCTTGGGCAGCTGAACTGGTGTTTTGCTAAAGATGGTCGGAATTCAACACGGAAAGATGTACCAACATCCACAGAAAATCTTTGAAGCCAGTTTATCCACTTCAGAAAGTGTGACCGGATAGCTGAGACAATGACCAAGCACACGCTGCCGAGGAGAGCAAACAAGTACAAGCAAAAGGCCTTGGAAAAGGAACTGGAGGAGAAGCATGGGCATTTGGGTTAACACATTGATTGCAGCTTAGTGCACCTCTGTGCTTGCCTGCAATGTTTTGCTTCCTATATAGATTTTGCAGAGGCGTATTTTTTTAAAAATAACATTCAGCAAGAGACCCGATCCTTGACCTGGTTGCTCGCACCACCCCAGTCAGTGATGAACATGGAGGGTCATTGTCTCATGTGGTGCACTTTGCTTGCAAGCCACTTCTTGTTCCACTCCGAAGGGTCATCACCCTACTCCAATGGCAACGGTGTGTGCAGGAGGCTGAGAATAGCAAATACCGGGATCGTGCAGCTGACCGTCGTGATTTGAAAGCTGAGTATGTCACCTGGCTGCGATTGAACATTTTGCCTTGGACAAACGTCCGTCAAACGTGGCCACACAATGGCACACATGCCTGCAAGTCGAAAAAGGTTGAATGCCAGAAACACATGGAAGCACAAGAGGAAGACGGAGGATCAACATTTTGGCCTCGGTAGCATCCTCCTGTATACTGAAACTGTTGTGACCTTTGCTTGGGCAGAATCATGAAGAAGCGGCCGATGTGATGCTTGTCCTAGCATCAGGAGAAAGTCGCCGCAGAGTTCGAAAACCATGGCGAAGTCTCGGTTGAACAATCGAAATATCTTGGAGGCCTGGGAGCTGTGTCACGTATCCTCCATTTACGGGCGAGAGGTCAGAGAGAGCATGTCCGTATGGCAGGTGATTTGGAGCACACGCACCTGGTGAAAGGCTTGGACTTTGCTCTTCTGAACAAGGTCCGGGCGGAGCTGAATAAACAAAAGAAGGTAGAAGAGATCCAGAATCCTGGCAGCACCTAAACTTTATGTTGAGACCGAATGCACAAAGCCACCTTGAGGTTAGCACCCTTCACGTCAGGCGAGGGATAGTAGTGCACGTGTAAGGAAAGCCAAGCAGCAACAGCGCAAGCCTGGTGAGAAGAAGCGCACCTTTGAGAACCGCATTGCGCCATGGCCGATGGGGAGTGGTCAACAAATCGGTAGAGGGAAGAAAGACAAGGAATACACCCCGCATGTGATCTTGTGGCAGCTACCTCCCAAATCCGGGCGGAGAAGGCCTTTTCTTTTGGCAGTGTGGCATTGGGACAGAAGAGGACCTGTTACGTACTTTGCTCATTTGTCACCAGTAATGAGGCAAAGAACGTGTGGCTCACTGTCGTGGATACGCTGCATCCGCACCACAGCACCTTCAAGGAGCTTTGGCTTCCTGTTCATGAGCTGGTAGACCAAAAGCAGAATCAAGGCCATCAACATGAGAGCCGCAGACCACACCTGGCTCTCTTAGCGGCATTTCATTAATAAAGTCTGTGAAAATTGATGAGGGTTGCATTTTGTATTGGAAGGAGCGCGTCCAGAGGATGGGCAAAGCCATCGCACAGGCTGGCCAAAACAGAGCATGGAGGAGTATATAGTTAATCTCTAATGGCTTCTATGACCCAATTGAGCCGGCAGGGAGTGTTTGTCCACATTTGTGCACCTGCTACCAGACGGCAAGATACATGAAGGTACAGGTTACGGGCAGTGTTGGTTGATATATGCGTCCTCAGGCACAATCTCGTGTGAAGCTGCACTTACAGTAGCCAAGAAATTGGGGACTCCACATGATGTCGGGGGTGATAGAACGGGCAAGACGAGCTTCAAACTACGTCTTATTCTGCCGTGCTCTTCACTGGCTTGGGGCAGGGCCACCGCATTCGCAACGCTCCAAGCATGTTTCTTCCTGGTCGCATGGCTTATGAGTTCGACACGGAGCTGGAGATGGGCAAGACGGATATCCCGCGTATCGTTTACATGAGCAAGGAGGAGCAACACGAGAAAATCATATAACATCGTGTGCTTCCAAGGCCCCTTGTGTGTTGATCGCAGGAGATTGCTCCGAGCGAGCGAGGCAAGCTCACCTCCGGTATGCTGCCGGAGACTGCTGTTCGAGTGGCCTGTCTGCATTGAAAAGTGCAGCAGCGGCCCTAAAAGCAGCATGTACAGTGTGAAGTCTTCATAGTCTTCTCCTTTGCAACGGGGACCCGGGCTCCAGTATTCAATTAGCATTCGACACTGCTCAGGACAGAACCTTGCCAGATTCCATTGTGGCAGTAGGCAACCCACTGCACATATATGAGCATGCCCATGCCCTCCTCTCGAGATATCGAAGGCTGGCGCACACAGGCTATGCCATACCAGCTACGCCAGAGCATGCTTGTCTTCTGTCATGCTTCTACTGGCCAGACTGCCAGACTGCTTGCTTTACATTAGATGTCTTCTACAGCCGTTGGCATTCCGGTGCTGTCCGTTGCAGGCAAGTTTGTTCCATTGCTGGTGGCAGAACTTCTGGATCCCCTCAGGTTCACCTTGACCACCCCTGTCGTATCACATATGCGGAGAAGAGATATGTCTATATGCAGTGCATTCATTTAGTATCATTTAGTTATATAATGATGCCAGTTCGCCCAGCACACACCGGCTAGTTCGCGGTTTGGCCCACTGGCCCGCCCAGGTCCGAAATGCCATGCAGAAGGCAGCAGAGGAACGAAAGAAGCGCAAGGAAAAGAATCTGGCCGCAGGCGGGCCTGAGTTGGTACCTAGACTGGTCTGGCACTGTCCGGCACAAGGGTTGCAGTTCTAAGCAGTATGTCTGGCCAGATTAGGCCAGAAAACCCTAAACATGCTTAATTATTGCAAAGGACTCCGATGGGTTTGCTTCGCAACTACTTCAGCAAGCAAACCCTTTTGCCTTCTGAAGGCACGGCCTATGCGGCTCAAAAGGTCGAGGTCTCCAAGTTTAAGGCGCATTCGGTGCGTCGGGAACCTTGAGAACTCCTTGAAGAAACCTTGAGGGAGAGGCATCTCCCAAAAATAAGGATCAAACAAAAATCAGGGGTCAAAAGAAAAACCTGCAGGGATCAAACAATTTATCCCGGGAAGAGGCCCCAAACAGTGTTCAGAAGATCACAATGATGAGTGAGAGTGAGAAGATTATTTTGTTGTCCTCGTCGGAGTGGTAGTGGCAGTGGCAGTGGCGGTGGCGGTGGCGGTGGTGGCGGTGGTGGTGGTGGTGGATTCACAAAGCAGTGCACCTGGTACGAAATCTGCACATCGCTCTCCCACGCCTGCCACGAAAAGTCGAAAGGAAGGAAAGGAAAGGAAATAAAAGGGAAGGGAAGGGAAGGGAAGGAAAGAAGGAAGAAAGAAAGAAAGAGAGACACAGGCAGAATGTAGTCTTTGCAAACGAAGTTGAATTTTACTGGGGGCGGAAGACAGAACAGAATTAGAGGCTGTCAGGGGCCCATTCCATTGTAGCATACTTTTTGTAAGCCACCCGGGGACAAAATGGAGAAGACAAAGGGCCATTCGGTCAAAATTCAAAGACAGGGCTTTTGTGAGCCACCCGGCAATATGATGTAGAGGAGTAAGAAACTACTGCTACAACAGCCGCCGTTGCTACGACGACGATGACCACGACGACCACGACGACGACGACTACTACCATTGATACTAATACTACCGTTACTTACTGTCATTACTGCTACTGCTGCTGCTGCTGCTGCGACGACAACAACAACTACTACTACCACCCCTACTAGTCCCACCACCACCACCACGACGACGACGACGACTACGACGACGACGACGACTACTACTACTACTGCTACTACTGGATTTATAGTTTGTATGTGCATACATTATTTACGGCATATATATATATATATACACATAGAGGTTCACTGCGCATGCTTTCGCTGCCAATATGTTTGCCACCAATTCCTCATGCGCAAATGCCACGGAATGTTGTGGATCTTCACCGGCAGGCCAGGGATAGCGACAACGACATTTTTTCTGGTGCAGGTTCCTTTGATGCCAATGTGTCTCGGCCTGAAGAGGGCCCAGGGAAGCTCAATTTGCGCTTGTGTATCGGGAGCCACCCTTGTGCTGCCAGGAATTTGTCCAGAAGGCACGTGCGGAACAAGCGGCGAAGCAAGGCCCGCAAAGTCTTCAAGATGCAAAGGCTGCAAAGGCGGAAGCAAAGAGAGAAAAGGAGAAGGACAAAGAGAAGAGCAAGGAGAGGGATAAAGCATCTCCGAAAAATTCAGGTTGTTCATGGCACTACCTCCCCCAACACGACATGCTGGAAGGCATCCCTTCAAGTTGCTTGAGCATTGTCACTTCTCAACGAGGTGGAACTAGTACTGAAAATAAGATCTCAGGTAAGTCTCCGTCCCATGTAGTTTCCGGCCGTTGTGCACTTCCGCTACCAGCGAAAGTTTTGCCCAGCACATGCACCAGATGTGCAAAGGCAAAGGCAAAGGCTTCTTACTTTGACGATGCTGGTGACGAGAAATATCGATGCTTGAGAGCACTGGTACCCAGCTGTGCGTGAGCTGAGCCGAACCAAGAAAGGGAGACCCTTTTGTTGCACGTGAGACGAACCAGAGAGCATGCAACTTGTAGGTCGTTGGAGATCTAAGGACAAGCTCCAGAGAGGCAGCTGGATTTAGACGAGATAGAGGTGGAGGAGACAAGACGGAAAATACTGTATCCACAAACATCATCAACCATCCACATGTTCTTGTTTGCTGACATCCTTCTTTAGTGTCCTTGTGGGACGACTGAGCTTCAGTCAGACTTTGCAGAGAGAGAAATAGGGATTCAGAAGGACAGCGGCACGTTGCGCCGAGGTCTCAGCATGTTCTGGTGGCAGTAAGGTCTGGGTGCAGCATCCAGAAAATTCCTTCAGAATTGGGATCTTGTAGACGTTCAGTGTTCACTATGAGGCTGTCGTTACTTGAAGTGTTAGGAGTCCACCTTGGAGCCTGGCCAGTTCCACAAGCCCACTGGCCGCTTCCAAGCGTCAAGCAAGTTCAAAGGTGCACGTGCTTTGGCTGCACTTGAATTCTGTGCCAGTGCCGGTCACCAGCAGGTCTTAGAGGAGTTGTTCTTGGATCATGGAAACCATGTCTTGCTTTGCTCAGGAAGGTAGTGTACAAAATTCCTTGTCCTTCTTGTGCATGAGACTTGTTGTATGCCCGAAGCTTTCGGCGACATTCAGAATTCAATTTCCAAGGGAAGAATTGGGTTTTCAAACTTGGAGAGCAGGGCCTGGGCTACTATGAGGCACGTATCCCGCTGATTGGAAGTCAATGGTTCATGGCGAGATTGTGGCCATGAGGTGGTGATGTAGAATGCTTTGTGCAGTGTGCTTTTGCAGTGCCAGGAAGTGCCACCCAAGAAGAAGGTTGAGGCAGCCCCACCTCAAGAGAAGGACCCACGGAAGAGAAAGGCAGCAAAAAGCAGCGGCAGTGGACCGCAAGGCATGGGAAATCCAGGCATCTTGGTGTGTAGCAGTGTAGCAAGTCGGAGGAGCAACTGAGAGACAGAAGCTTAGTCCAGGCAGTTGTCAGTTCATCATTGAACCATGGCCGATAGCGGATAGCGGTCTTACCACGAAAGGTAGCTTGAGCTACCTGAGTTCTCCTTGCTTTAGCAAAAATGTATTACAATCAGGAGTTGGGATTGTGCATTGAGTTTGGTCCTGTAAGAGATGATTCTGTTCGTCGGGGGGGGCCCCCCTGGATCAAATCCCCCCTGCGCCGGTTCACGCCGTCATGGACTTCTACCAGGGTTACTTGTGATTGCCAATGCTTGCACATAACGAACACACGGAGTGACACAGGCCCTGACATGTGATGATACAACGCTGGCGGGGCCTGGGGCCTGGCCTTCACCTATCTAAGGCAATGATGCCTATGATGAGCTTTTCCCCAATGCCATGATGGGTGGTGCTATGATGACCACTCATAGCGATGACAGCGATGAGGATGAGGCGAAGAAAAAGAAAGATAAGAAAGGGGCTGACAAGAAGAAGGTGAATGAGGACACTGTAACAGCCAACAAGAAGAGTGCAGCAGCAGAAGCCAAAAAGAGGAAGATGACAGAAAACCAGCAATGGCAGAAGATCGACAACATGATCAAAAAGGGAAAAGTGAGCTCGATGGAGTCGATGGAGCAGCAAGCCTCCAAGAAGACCGGGAAAACCAGCCACCTTGCAACACCAGCTTTCTTCTGAGTGAATGCCTGGCTGGTACAGCTTGCTCAGATTGCCCTTTTCCCCATCCTTGTACCCCATGCAGCCTGAGATGGCGAATGCGGTCCAGTCACCCACTCAAAGAGGTTTCACGTCAAGCGCTCCCCAGCATGCAGCTGGACAGAGAGTGGAAAAGGGCGATTCTGTGTTTACCGATCTCAGCAAGACTAGCAACTTCAGTCTGCTTAGTCTATTTGTTACTTACTGGCACTCTCCAACACCCTTGGCCGACTCATGTGAAATGCAACGGGACGGGCAGGGCAGAACGATCAGAATGGCCTTGCGGCGCCTTGCGCATCCTGAATGCCCTAAGGCTGCATCTGAGTCATTGACGGCCGCAGCAACTCCGCCTGGCCAAAGCTTACGTGCGGTTGAATTGACTGACAGTGTGGGGAATGGTGATGGTTGAGATTGCACCTGCGAGATTCAATCTACTGTAGATTGCGCAAGGTAAGGTCACCTCAGGCGCATACAGTATACTATCCATCACTACTGACTTGCATGGAAGTTCCACCAAGCATGCTCGCAGAAGCCGGTGCTCAAGAGTTCGAAATCCGAACGACACCAAAGACATGCTTAACCGAACGGGTCGCCAAGGGTAGGAATCAAACACGTATGTAGAATTACAATGCAATGCTTTTGGGTCCTTCCCATTCGGCCTAACAAAGGCAATATTTTGTCTAGACGGTCAAGCTACCAAGCCTCTACAGTTTTCCCTCACTCTGCTCAAGGTGTGCCATTCGGTCGTACCAGCTTGTGACGCAATTCCCAATTTTAAAAAACACCATTCCCCATGGCTTGGCGCACAAGCGTGGCAGGTGTTCGATGAAAACGGAATGAATTGAATGCACCTAGATGCTCTTTCCTTGCTCTCCGGCATGTGGCCATGTGGAGGCCCGCAAATATCTTTCATTGGACTTGGCAGGATTTTTGTTTTCCTGCGCAACACCCAAGCCGACGCACACGACCAGCTTCATCCTGAGGCCGGCCAGTGGGCCACCCTGCCCAGCCCAAGCCCTGAGCAGAGAAGGGGCAGAACTTGCTCTGTCGGATCGGTGTGTAGTGTGGGGGTTCAATGACTCCAGAACGGTGGGCAGCGTGGCACAAGCTTATCCAGAAGCGAAACTACCGCTGGCCTTCTGTTTGCAGCTGCTTTTACTTCAAGCATGGAATGCACACCAGCTCAAGCTCAAGAACCTGTTAGAAATCTCTTGAGCCTTTAGCCCAGGCAAAACCTGGGTTCAGGCTAAAACGCCAGACCCCACCCTAACGGAAAGGACAGTGTCCGATCCAAACCACTGTTTCAGCATGCGCCTCCCTTAGCAGGTTTGCCTGAAGCACCGTCTTAAGCTGCGCAATGCCTCCCATGGTGACATCAATTAATGACAGAGAGGCCTAATATCAGAGATCACCTGCAGACTTTTCATAGACAGGCGTCCCCAACGATCACCACTAGTCACAGCCATCGAAGAAGTAGCAGGAATCCGTCAGCTAACCTTTAGCTTTGCGTGGAGCCATCGCCATGGCGACACCCAAGAGCAACTCAGAGTGGAGTAGTGTGGAGTACATGAAGCCATATATGGTCATATAGTTGTAGTATCCTCTGCCGAATAACCCCTATAGAATGGGGGAGGTCGAGCTCCAAAATGACCTGGCATTTTTTAGAGAGTTTTTTTCTAGAATCAAATGTCAACCTACCTGAGACAGATCCACTCTGAGGATCTCTGAGGTGAGAAAATCATATATTGATGGGTCAATAGGTTGATCACCCTCATTTTATAAGAATACATGATAATTGAGGACATTTTATAGAGGACATGGTTTTGATTCTATAGAGAGAACCTGGAACAGTAGAAGGTTGAGAGTTTATTTTAGAGTGGATGGATGTTTTACAGTGAGGTAGGTTGGATTCTGATTCTGATTTCACGAAATATCCGGCGCATTCTTGTGCAATCTGGTGCATGCATTCCCACATGTCCTGTGGAATAACCGGTGAATATTGGCCCACTATAAAATGATTTTTTTTGTTCAACATTCAGCCCACCTTTCTAAAATAAAAAATCAACCTGTGAGTGTCCAACCCTGTCCTTATAAAATGAATACCAACCTCTATAGACATATCTTGTTTTTGGAGTGTCATTTTCTGTCCAATATTTTTTTTGAATAGAATGAATTTCAACCTTGCAATGTTCAATCATGTTTTTATCGAATAACATGCCAACCTATTTTGCCATTGCTGCGTAACTTTCCTCTAAAACAATATGTCAGCCTTGATGTTACACCCACTTGTCTATAGAATGAGGACCACCCCTGGCTGTTTCTATTGGATAATTCAGATTTTGAGGCTACAATTCTGTTACATTAGTGCCTTAAAGGTTGACTCCCTTTATTCTATAGAGAAACTATGCTGTACACTACAAGGGTTGAAAGCTAGATTCTATAGTGGGGCATTGTGCTCCCAGAGCCTGGTTCAGTCATTTATCACTATAAAATGGGGTTCTCAACCCCCACCGGTTATTCCACAAAGGATGTTGTAGTGCGAAGCCATCATGTCAAGAGCTCTGAACAGAAACACAGCTGATTTTTGTGCTTTGGAAGACGTGCAGCTAGAGGCTGCCTCGGGGTTTCTGTGAGCAGATTGGTGACCGGTGGCCAAATTTACGTTTCGTGGCTGCTGCAAGGAACACCTTCCACCTTGTGTGGACGACTCTCGACATGTACTATAGTAACTCTTTTGTGCGATTTGCTGAAGGCTCCTCTTTGGCATCAGCCACCATGAAGGCGGCGCCAATGGTGCCACCAGGGGCGCAGCTGCCCGGGCTTGTGAAGGTGGGCGGATGCTGCCTTTTTTTTTGGTATTCTTTTCCTATGCTCCTGCTGCATCAACTGGAGGGTGCAGCCCAAAGTGCCAGTTCCAGTTCCAGTGCCACGAAATCCACCCAAACCTTGGAGCTATGTCCATCCCACTGTGCATCAACCCCTCTGCCAGGGGACACAAATCGCCACGCAGCCAGTGGGCGCACGGATCAAGTCGTGGCTCGGAAAGAATGGTCACATGAGAATGGTCACATGGCTGCTGCGGGGGTGTGCACATGTACTTGATTCATCAATCTGGGAGGCCATGGAGGATGCTGTTTCCTTCTACTGTTGCCCGAATACATCCGTATTGTATATCAGCTCTAAGTCCTCCATATATTAACAACTTATTGATAAGTGTTATATAATATGTGATTCTTTTTGTTTTGGATATTGTTTTGGTTCGATAGGTATCGACATACATACATACCTACCCACCTACATACATACATACATAGATAGATAGCAGGCCCACTCACTTGCGCCGCTGACACAAGGGATGCTCCAGAAGGCTCTCAAAGCTCTACCTCCATTTCAACGCAGCCCTGACCACACCAGGGTCTGACTCCTTGCCCTGCACAGGCCATGAATCAAACGCCAGCCTACCAGCAGGTGCACGAGTCCAACGCACAAGGCCAACAGCATCCACAGCAGATCCATCACGGCCACCTGCACAGGCCTTGAACCCGAGCCTTGAAGCAGGAGCTGTGAAAACTCAAGCAGACATGACCTTAGGTCACAAGACGTCTGAAGATGAACAAGAGGAAGGGGAAACCGTTGACGACATGGAGGTGGATCCAGTGGTCACCGTGGATTACTTCTAGCAGCTTTGCGGCCACATGCCAACCTGGCATTGAGAGCTCTGCAGTAGCAAAGGCCCCTCTAGGAGAAAAATACATACATACATACATACATACATGCATACATACATACATACATGCATGCATGCATGCATACATACATGCATACATACATACATGCATACACACATAGATACACACATACATACACACAGACATACACACACATACATACACACACATACATACATACATACGTACATACATACATACATACACGCATACATACACGAGTGTTCAAGCTGGTGCCCGCAACCGCAAAAAAACAGCTGGTGCGGATCCACCTTGCACCGCGTGTGCCTTGACGACTCCCTTGCTTCCCCTGGGCACTGGCCTTTGCTCATAATAGAGGAGGACACCAAGAAGGGCATCCTTTTCCCTTGAGCTACCTCATCGGCGCCTCAACTTCTTGGACACTCACGAGGTGACTGGCGCTACTTTTCTGACTCCCTCTAAGGCCAGATCGAGGACCGTGCCACACACCTTGCCCATTAGGCCGCCAGCTTTGGCAAGAAGTTATCCTGCACTGTGACACCCTCTAAGACCTCAACCTGGTGCAGAAGCTACACAGCCTGCAGCCACAACACCTGCAGCAATTGGATCTGGGACGACAAACTGCAGCCCGGAACTCGACGCAGGCGCTGTGGAACTTGGTGGATGAAGGCCAAAAAGGCCACAGGCAAAGGCAAAGGCCAAGGGCATGGGCTCCGCCATCTACCAGCCAATCCAGGACAATCCTGGCCCAAGAAGACCTACCAGGAGGCGCTCCTGGACACTCCGCCTGTTTTGAACAAACTCAAACCTGTCAGGAGACCCAAAGACCTGTGGATACCGCTTTAGCCCCATGGAGCGCCGACAGATGCTCCACCCATGCCTGGCAGACGCTGCAAACCCCGGCCCATCAGCGCCAAGGGTGGGCATTCACTTTGGATGCCACTCCCTCTACCTATGATGCTCGCAGTCAAGTCTGGGTCGATTGGGCGCCATCACAGGCATACCCGCCAGCCCCCAGGCCAGACCAAAGCCAGGCCTTGTGGCGTTGGCCAAGCACACCACGACACCTGTGAAGGATTTGCTGGAAGAGGTGCAGGACCAGGACCACCGCTGGGAACCCCACAGGAGTGGCTTTCATTGCAGTGCCTGCGGCATCCGGGTACACCAGAGCCTCACCGTCCCCGTCTTGGAAGAGCGCCTAACCCAAGCTATCCGCAGCTCAGCCTGGAGGAAGCCATTGAGGACCATCGCAGCCCAACCAAGGCCATGCCAAAAAAAACTCACAAGAGCACAGGCGATCAAGAACCTTCTGACAGAGCAGGCAGAACAAGAACTCACGGCTGATCAGCACCAGTTGGCAGAAACGACAGGCTACCTCAGGTGTCAAAAGTGCGGCATCAGCGTCCACACAAGAACCAATGAAACAGCCTTCCAAGCCTTCATTGGCAGCGCGTGCATTGAGCAAGCCTAAACGGCCGCCCATCAAGGGCGCAGCAGCCATCATCTATGGCAGAAAGGAGACAGGCTCTCATGCAAGCTGTGTGGTCTGCAACTGCACTTGGATGGACAGCAAAGAATTATCCAGACAGCAGCATTCATGAAGGAGTGCAAAGGGGGAGATGTTCAAAAGATCAGGCCAAAAGGCAGGCACCAGTTTCAGAAGGTGCTCTGCAGTCACAGCCTGACACTGCTGATGAGCAGCCATCAGTTCTCAGGCCAAGAAGACTCCATTTCAACGCAGCCCTGACCACACCAGGGTCTGACTCCTTGCCCTGCACAGGCCATGAATCAAACCCCAGCCTACCTGCAGGTGCACGAGTCCAACGCACAAGGCCAACAGCATATCCATCACGGCCACCTGCACAGGCCATGAACCCGAGCCTTGAAGCAGGAGCTGTGAAAACTCAAGCAGACATGACCTTAGGTCACAAGACGTCTGAAGATGAACAAGAGGAAGGGGAAACCGTTGACGACATGGACCTGGATCCAGTGGTCACCGTGGATTACTTCTAGCAGCTTTGCGGCCACATGCCAACATGGCATTGAGAACTCTGCAGTAGCAAAGGCCCTCTAGGAGAAAAATACATACATACATACATACATACAGACATAAATACATGCATACATACATACATGCATACATACATACATACAGACACACATAGATACACACACACACATACATACATACATACATACATACACATACATACATACACACACACACATACATACATACATACATACATGCAGACACATACATACATACATACATACAGACACACACACAGACAGACAGACCGACGGACGGACGGACGGACGGACAGACAGACAGACATACATACATACATACATACACATGCTTATGTTCTCGGCTACACATTCAAAACTGGTTGCGAAGTGTAACGCAAATAGTGGTCCGGCCCAAGGTTAGAAGCCGCCATCGAGGCAGATCCTTATGACCTTGGGGCCTGGGATGCGCGACTTCGAGAAAGCATTCAGGCCGAGAGTTCTGCATGGGTCAGTTGAGCAAGACCACCGTTCTTTGGAAGAATGGTGCGTAGATGTACATAGTTTTTTCTTTTGGGACTCGGTGAGACCACCGTTCTTTGCGCCTTGCACTCTTCCACAGTCGGGCATGTCTGTGCAGAAAGCAGGAAGGGAAGGCGGAGCCGGTCTTCGAGCGAGCTGTGAAGCAACTGCCATATGCTGCTCGGATTTGGGCGGCTTATGCCGAGTGGTGCGAAATGCAGGACACGTGATGCTCAGCTGCTGAACCGTTACTCGCTCGGTGTGACTGATGCTGGCGCCTCCGACGGAAACTGTCAGGACTCTGCTATGGCGCTGGGGGTTTACAGCCGTTGCCTGCAACAGGTGTCAGAGCCTAAGGCAGCCCAGCACACTGAAGCAATGGCCGCAACCGGCATTATTTCGTTCATAGCACCGTAGCCCGGGCATGGCGGCTGCTTCTGAATTCAGGTGAGTACTTTGAACATCTTTGAACAAATTGGACCCCGAGGCCCAACATGGACCTTTGGCTCTCGTATCTGAACTTCTCAAAGCGACATCAGACCTTGGAAGAAGTCCTGCGCTCCTATGGCAGAGCCATTGACCTTTTGGGCAGTGACTGGAGGGTGCCTTGGCATGGGGCCCGTCGTGTAAAATTTGTAAAATACTAAGCAAGGGGGGCAAGCTGGAATGCTCAGCACGTGCTTGAAATTGCGTGCCACCCTTCAAGCATGCAAATGTACGTGTGTTCCGGAAGGTTGCACTTTAGGGGCCATTTGCCAAGGCTGCTCCAGTGTGGTCAGACTACCTCGCCCTGCTGAAACACGCATACAACTTGAAGCAAAAGAAGGACATTCCCCTTTTCTACTTAGTAACTTTTGGGTGCACGGCCGGGTGTTGCCAGAAAGCTGATTGCTAGCATTCACTGGCAAGCAATTTGAGACATTGTGTGCTGGCATGATCTGGCGAGCCATTGTTCCCATAGAATACGAAGAGGTTCTTCAGTGAATCCACGCTAGTAGCTTCTTGTTCCTAGTAGTAAGGCCAGGAGCCCCTAGTAGCTTCTTGTTACTAGTAGTAAGGCCAGGAGCTAGTAGTAGCGTCCTTGCTCCTAGTAGCAGTGCCCTTTGCTCCGTTCGTAGCGTCCTCTATCCACCCTTCTTGCGCCGGCCACTTGTTGGACACATTGAGCCCTTGGGCCGCGTGGGGGCTGAGCCTGAGAGGAGAATCCCGATGCAGAGCTGCAAGGGAAGCTCTTGGCAGAAGATCCCAATCCCATTGACACGGCCAAACGGATGCTCAAGAAGGAGCTGAAGCAAAAGCAGGCGCTCCGTAGAGTGGTGTATGACTTGAGCAAGGTGGAGAAGTGCCATTTAGAAAGGTTCTGACATCAACAAGACTTGCGATCTTGAATGTTGAATGGTTTTTTTTCCTTTGCAATGCCACTGTTCCTCTACTGTAAGATTTGAGATGCGTGCAAGTAGACAGCTTTCATGCAGTACGTGTATGAAGGAAGAGTCTGGCCGAGCTTCAGCTGATATCTCTGACGCCGAATTCCTGCGAGTCTCCGAAGTTCTGAAGAGCCTTGGCAAAGATCCGAGATGCGCATATGCCCAAAGGATCCAATAGCCGGTGGCGTACGGGCTATGGCTCTTTGTTCTTGTCAATTCCAGCGAACGAGCCCACGCTAGCAGTTTGTTTCCGGATGTCTGTCAGCTTGAAATACCTTCCCTCCATGAAGCCGCATCAAGGCATGGGCCTGTAGGAGGCAGCGGCGGACATGGCCGGTTTGTCTTGCAAAATTGGCGGCATCCATGTGCCAGGATCGATACGGACTTTGTGCGGAAGGTTTTTCAGAGATGTGCTGGAGCGTCACATAGCACAATGGACAAACTCTGGGTGGGCTATGAGCAGTTCGAAAAATCTCAGGTGCAAGATTGGCCACAGGGTGTCGTGAAACCACTGGACTTAAAGGGTAGCCGAGAGTCAAGGGCAGTTGAGAGTGTCATAGGAGTTCTTTTCCTTGTTTGGGGTGTGTCTAAAGGCATTTAGGCATTCCAAGACTACCTGCAGTCAAGCCTTGCAGCCTAGTCTAGTATTTAGCTTACACGGTTTAGAGGGTTCTGCAGTACCAGCACGTCAACAAGCCACAATGCCCTGCAGGGCAATCCTGCGATGGCAGCAAAGTACATGTCTGAGCACTTGCCTCGCTACGTGAAAGGAAAGGCGGCATATAAGGACAGCAGTTATGCACAGGACATGCTAGTCTCAAGCTCGTTCAAAGGATTCCTGGCATCTCGGATGTATTGGATGAGGGGATGGACTTGTGGAGACTCACGTAATGCGAATCTAAAGTTTACTCACCAACGTTCTGATGCCCTTTTGGAGAAGATCCCATTTGATGATCTCATTTAAGTGAGAGGACAGGATTTTCGCAGACTTTGTTGATGGAAGCATGTCTTCTTGAGATGTGAGATAGCCACTTGGCAGGAGCTTAGTCAACTTGGCGCCAATATGGACTTCTACGCGGTGGCGGTGCCTTTGACTCCCAAAACCGAGTTGGAGCAGAGGAAAACGCTCCTTGGCACAGTCCCGACGAGAAGATTGCCAGTGGCTCACCGTGGCTCCCTGGAATGCGGTGGTTTCCAGTTGAGTCCGCGGCTCGCGGGGAAGCACCGCATTGCAATGCAGTGTGGGTCCGGAGCACGTGCAGGACTAGCCTAGCTGACCACCATTGACTACCCGATGCATTGTCTCTGGTTTGGTTGCTTGAAATGCATGGTAATTAATCAGTGAGCTGCCAGCACCATCACCACTCACTATTCCCAGCCGGGAAACCAGTAGAACATTGATAAAGAAAGGCGGGCTAACTGTAACACTGATTAATGTTATTATTAATATGGCATTTTTTTAAAACTACCACTACTCCCACTGTCATTTGATACTTGCTTCTCATTCTATTCTAAATTTAACCCACCAACGACTGCAATGACGCAACTCCAGCGGTAAAAAGATCCGCAATCCTTTTATCCTGGTGACTCCGCAATGCTTCGAATTGCAGCCATGTGATTTGCCTCTTAGAATCGCGCTGCCGTTGGTGGCAGGTTTGACCAGTGGCGGGCCATTTTGCGCTTCGAGCGGACCAATCCCTTGCAGCTGGACACCGAAGAGCTGACCGCGAGAGTGGCGCTGGTGTACCAGCAGGTGCGGGAATTCTGAACCTTCTGGAAAGACTTGAAGATCCCATTCTTGAGGGCCTTGAGGTTACTTACCAAATGCACATTGAATATTGCTTTTCCATGCTTTTCTCATTGCTTGCTCAGGCATCGTTAGCTTGCGGCTTCTTTCCAGACCTGTGGTATGATTTCTCAGCATGGCTAGACCTCGGTTTCTTGGCAAGGAGGACAATTTTGTATTGTGGGCTGAAGAGTGTGCAGAAACCAGTGTTTCAAGTCAGGCCACATGTTCTTGCTGACTGCCTGAGGTAAGAAACAAGAAGAAGCAACTGAAGTTTTGCGGAAGGCTGTTCAGCGGTTCCTACCCAAGGACACCGCGGTTGCTCCACTGTGAGGAAAACCGCGCTTTGTGTGGGCACTTTTTCGTCGCCGCCCATGGCAGGATCTCACGTTGCGGTTGCTGCTGGCTCAGCGGTATGAACTCGGGGAGAGCCCACTGCCGGGTAGTCAGCTAGAGGCTGCAGATGATGCATATCGGCTGCTTGGCATGCAGATTCAATGGACCTCCTGCGTTTTTCTCACCGCTTTTGTGCTAGGAAATTGATGGATGATATGCCTCGGCCCTGTCCATTGGCACTCATCAACTTCCTGGGCTATGCCGCACCCTCAGCTACCAGCTACTAACGAGGGGCTAGTCATGAGAAGTCATGCCGTGTCCAAGCTGCCCCTTCAGAATTCAGCCTGATTCCAGGGAGTTTGGGCACGCCCGGGCAGGAGAGAACAAAGCAACACAATCAAGCAAACAATAGGGGGGAAAGAAAGCCAATTCAATTGCATGCCTACCGGAAACACATGGACAGTCACACACACACACTTATGGATATGCGTACTGACTTGACAGCGGTGCCACACGCCAGCCTAAGAAACCCAAATCCTGAAAGATCCAGGAAAGCCCTAAAGAGCCTGGGGGTCTTCAAGAGGAACGGAGGCCAAAGTCTCAAATCGACGACGAAGCGACAGGGTGACGACGGTCGTACTTGTCTGCCGAGTGAGGTTCTGGGCTTAGCCTCATGCCATCCGGAAAAGGACAATTGCAGGTACGTCGGTGAGCGTCCCCACCGATATCAGTGTTCAATGCAAGCCTCTTCGTTGGGCTGGTACTTGCATGAACAACCAGCCCCCCTGCTGCAAACGAAAAACTAAAAGCAAGAACAATCCAAAAGGATCCTTGTGATTCCAAGGGGTACACACACACACGCCTCCCCGAGGGGGGGCAAAATTAAGGCAAGGGCCAATGTGCAAATGTGCGCGCAGCAAGGACAAAAGGATGAAGACGTGAGAAGGAAGACGACGGGGCAAAAGTGTGTGTGGTTGCGATGAAAGAGAAACCAAATGCACAGGGACAACCGATGAAACCTCATTGTCGAAACCTGGGCGACGTGAAACCCGAGTTGGACGTAGATGTGCGCTTACACACTAAGGCCCGGACCGTTGTACGCGCAAAAGAACAAAAGGAGTGAGATGAAAGGACATGAAGCAAGGGAAGACATGAAAAGAAAGAGGAAAAGAAGTGTGCGAAGGGGAAAGGATGAAAAGGGAACCAAATGCGGGGGACGGGAACCGATGAGCCCAGACCTCATTGCAACAACCTAGGAAGACCTGCCTCGTTAAGGTGTGTACGATGTGTGTGCACCTGAGAGTGGGTCAGGTTCCAATGAACCTTGAACAAGCTTCGGTCGCTGCGACCACGTACGGCTTGCCCGAGGGCTGCCACCTCTGACCGCTACGGTCACGTAAAGGCATGAGCCAACTTGGAATTCCAAAGATGAGACAAACATCCCACTTCTTGAGGCATAAGCCATCTGCTGTCCGCTCCGGACACTTACATCTCCAAAGCAAGGGAGGTAACGACAAACCCCCGTTCAACGGGTCCACGGGAGGCTCATCCCGGGTTGGCACGAGGCCAAACACACTTATGGACCTGCGTACTGACTTGACACCGGTGCCACACGCCAGCCTAAGAAGCCCAAATCCTGAAAGATCCAGGAAAGCCCTAAAGAGCCTGGGGGTCTTCAAGGGGAACGGAGGCCAAAGTCTCAAATCGACGACGAAGCGACAGGGTGACGACGGTCGTACTTGTCTGCCGAGTGAGGTTCTGGGCTTAGCCTCATGCCATCCGGAAAAGGAAAATTGCAGGTACGTCGGTGAGCGTCCCCACCGATATCAGTGTTCAATGCAAGCCTCTTCGTTGGGCTGGTACTTGCATGAACAACCAGCCCCCTGCTGCAAACGAAGAACTAAAAGCAAGAACAATCCAAAAGGATCCCTGTGATTCCAAGGGGTACACACACAGGGACACATGCACAATGTTCAGTACATGTAATTGTTTTTTTCAAGCTGGCTGGCTGTCAATCGTTGCACCATGTTGCACGCATGTTTACAGTGCATACATAGTAACAAGTGCATCGCTACTAGTAACAAGGGCACTACTACTAGCATCTACTAGCAGCGATTTGCTACTAATGGCGATGCACTTGTTACTATGCATAGAGGTCCAAGGAGTCGATATTTAAATGCCATGTACAACACTGACAGACGAGAAAGGCGCAAGGCCAAGCAGGACCTTAACGAGACAAACGTCCGCATCATGGCATGTTTGCGGCAGTGGTTTCCAGAGGTCAGAAGGCAACGCGGGGCCAATGATTTCCGTGATACCTTCCTGGAAGCCACGGAGTCATCACCACATTGCACTTGGGAGGCTCGTGGTGATGCGGCATGGTGGTGCCACAGTGTTTCCATTCCAACAGTCTTCGGTCAACTTCAAGCTTGGCGGTGAGAGTCGGTTCGTCCGTCAACCTTTAAGTCAACAAAGAGAAGCGTTGGAGGTTCACGGGTCTTGTATACTGTATATACCATTTTGTGCTCAAGGGGAACCTGATTTTTGTTCTGACCCATGCCGTTCAACAAGACATTGTACAACACGCTCGGGTACCCTCGGGTACCTTCCTGAGGCTACCCCCCGCACCAAATCGGTCAAGTCAGTAGTTTGGGTTTGGCGGTTGATTTGTATAATTTGCAAGGTCTATGTGTTTGCAGCCATGACCGAGTACCATGTCTATGGCGCAGTCGAGGCAGCTTCGACTGACATGCAGCTCGAGCCCTTTCCTGCATGCATATTCATGTGAATGTTTGAACTGGTCCTAAATTATGCATGCTATGTTGCAGCTATGTTTGCATGTGCTGTGGCAGTGTGGATTCCGTACTAACCCATTCGTGTCGAAGCGCCCTACACAAGAATTCCGACGTTTTCTTGGCTGTTTGTGCCGTTTCTTGGAGACGCAATCCTTCAGTTCAACAGGAAAACAAGCTTCTGATAGGATTCTCATCCGAGCATGCTTGTTCTTGATCGCTATCGCTTGAATGCACTTGAAAGTTATTGTTGGACTCTGTTCGCCGGCAGGCTGCGGCGGGGGTTTTCCGTTTGGGCCTCGAACGCTACGGTGACCGAGAGCCATCGCTTCTCGCTGCCTATGTGAATTTCCTCATAGGCTGTGGGGCGGATGCGAAGGACGTGGACGATGCGAGGTGAAAACATGCTTAACCGCTCTTTCTGCGGCATTCATTGTTTCTAACCACTGTACCCAGCAAATGACACGCGGGCAACTGAGTGATGTGTTGACGTGACACTGGTTCCACTCCTTGGACTACCTTAAAAGCCGCACGAAAAAGGCTCCAAACTCCTGCAAACGGTTCCATGCTGTTCCAGAATATGGTAAAGCATCGTTTGCAGGCTGCAACGACTTGCGCAGCGCACGGGCAGAGCTCACCCAAGGTGTCCTGGACAAGCTGCAGCAGGTGCCTCCATTCTCCATTGACATTATTCATGATGGGTAGGGCGTCAATTGAGGTCCGAATCTATTCCAGAATTCCGCCAACATTGAGAGCAATACTTCGAATCATGTGTGGACTTGCAAGTGGTCGAGGCAGTCAGGGACAAACTCGCCAACCGCGAAGAGAGCCGAGCAATGAGGGAAAGCTTGGCCTTTTTGTGGCAGAAGTGGGCCAGGCCAGCAATTGATTTTGAACATGGCCTTATGATTAGAAGTATTTGAGATCCTCTGGTGAGGCTCGAGAACTATTTTGGCGATGCCGAAGCGGTGCGCCGTGCAACGTCGTTCAGAGATTCTGACACTTGGTACTGAGAGATTAGGGAGAACACTCCAGCCAATTTCAAGATAAGCTGTTGGGGCCGGCATGCTGGAGACACAGGGGCGCATTTGACTTTATAATCTGCAATGCACACCAGGATTCTATTTCGGTGCTTAGTGGATATTTTTGTTTTGATTGGACGTGGCTTTGTTTGTGAGACTGCCCTGCCCAGGAATATCGAAACCTCCAACGAGACCTTGAGGTTGATGAAGAGAATATTTTGCAAACACCAATCTCTCTTGGCTTGTCGGGATCCACAGTTATGGCTTTGCAAAGATGTTCTGAAGTCAGGATAGCTGTTGTTGGAACTATCGAAAGGCAAGTTTCCCTAAAAGTCCAGGAACCAAATCATTAGTGTGAGCGCTTCTTCAAAGAAGCTCCCCCCGCTCTCAGGTGGGGGGAGCTTCCTTGAAGAAGTGTGAGCTATCCTGTATCTAGGAGCGAACTTCTCCCTTACTTATATAATTCAGTAGGCACCTACTTAGTGAAGTAAGGAGGCAGGGCCACGGGCTAAAAAAGGAAAAACATGAACACACAGCAGGCCTTTTTGGTTTTCGAGTTCCTTTGATAGAGGTCAGCTGCCCATGGACTTTTGAGGTCAACGAGCATTCAGGAGGTCGAAGAGAGCTTCCGATTCCTACATTTGGTGCCAAGGCCGAGTGTCAAGCAGATCAGGTTCAAGTGTGGTGAAGCCATAAGTCCTCACATTGAGAGCTTTCGAACGCCGAGGTGTTGCAGCAGACGTGGAAAACTGAAACGATCTCCTTTGCTCCTAGTAGCGAACCTTGCTCCTAGTAGTAAGGCCAGGAGCTTGGAGCGTCCTTGCTCCTAGTAGCGATGCCCTTGCTCCTAGTAGCGGTAGCGTCCTTGCTCCTTGGTTTCAGATGGCAGCAGTGCGACTTCCCAATAGGTCTCGCCCAGAGCTTGCAGTGAACCTGCACCTAGCCGTTGAGTTGGAGGAGCACTGCAATGTTGGATGCTACGTTTCCTTGACAAATGAAACCCGAATTTCCGCAAGCAGAGCCTTTCCATCGCCTCAAGCGGGATTTGCAGTTTCGTTTGTTTTTTGGGGTCCTGGGCGACATGCGTCTCAGTCTCAAATGGTGCGTTGAGCTTCCTGGGGTACCACAGAGTGCCGCGTAGACTTACAATAGGTGGGCCAGCCCGCGAGGTTGATGCTCAACTGTAACCAAAGACTGGCAATGGTTGTGCCAGAAGTCCGTTGCTTGGCAGGATCAAGTAGTGGCTGATGCGGAGGCAGAGAATCAGCGCTTGGGTGCTGCGCCTGCTGTTGGCTTCTCCTCCCAAGTGGCGCGGCCGGACACATCGATGCTTGGATAAGGGCCACTGTTACAGTTGATGTCAAAAATCAATGATAAAAAAGGCAAAAAATCTACCGTGGTGGGTGGCATTTGCAATTATATAATTATAACGACGGCCGACTAGATAGAAATATTTTGAGTGCTCGGTCAGGCGGTCCTTTTGTTAAATAAGTCACTTGTGCTGTGTTTTGCGGGCAAAAACCAAAGATAGAAATGCAAAAAGCTCGGTCGGCTATAGGTCCTGGTTTTTGACCTTTTTGCATTTCTATCTAGTCGGGCGTCATTATATATATATATATTACAGTTTCAAGATGTACTAATTGAGGTAGACTGTTATGAAAGAACGTACATGGAGCTATTTCGTGGTATAGCTGTGGGATTCTGTCTGGATTTGGAGGCTTGTAGGATGCAGCATTTGACTGTTTTGCAATTCCTTTTGCTTGCTCCCCCACTTTGCCTCAGCAACTTTTGGCAGCTCGGTCTAAACGAGGAAGATGTTGGCCTTCAAGCCCGCGCTGGACGTGGTCAGCAGCAGAAAGCGGCAGGTGGAAGGAATTCCAACGGAGCGCCGGGGCGAGGAGCGACTTTGAGCCCCTTGTGCGGGCCAAGTTTGTTTGGAAAGCTTTGAGTTCAATCAAGTTAATGGAAAGCACCACGTTCCTCCCGGCTCACGTTATTGGCGCAATGAAGTGCTTGGACAATCAGATGCCCCTCAGTCCTCAAATGCTCCTCAAACTCTCCGAGACAGGTTGCGCATGTATCATGTTATCATATGTCTCGTTTTCAGTTCAGAGGTGCGACGAGTTAGCTAGCTGTTTTAGCAACCCTGCTTTATTCTGAAATGGTGATTCGACAGGCTCTGTGTACAACCAAAGTCACACTTCAACGCAGCTATGATTTCTCGGTCATAGAGTTTCTGCCACCAAGCCCTCGATGAAACCCAATCATGTTCTGAGAATCTGCCAGGAGGCTCAACTCCCAGTGATGATCCCCAAGTGCTTACAAGATTTGTTGGCGGTGCTGCCCTCCAGGCTGAATGGGCCCTTGCCGAAAGCTCATCCTACCGCACAAATGCACAGAAGACCAAATGCGAAGACAACTAGTCACCTGAGTCACTGAAACAGCATTGCCATGCACAACGAGATGATGAAATCAAGTTTAATCAGAGTAACTTTTCTTTTTCTTGTATAGATGTTGTGATTCGTGACGTGTGCAGAGATGTTCCATATGGATAGAATTAGTATGAATTAATACAAATGTACAATAGAGCAGATATGTATTGTATATTGTATTTAGATATGCATGGTAAATGATATATAATATATATATATATGTATAGATACACGGGTATGCTTAAAGTGTCTTCTGTGCATTGTGAGTTCTTTGTTGCAAGTCGTCTTAGGTGGGGCGCATCTATTTACCTAGACCCAGCCTTTTGTTTGTCTAAGCCAGCATTCTGTGTGCAGACACCCATTTTCCATGGGGCGGGGCATGCCAGGCCAATGAAGGGTGCAAAGCCGGATGTGGACTACCTGCTCACGGTTCTGCAGACGGTGTCGATCCCACCAGTTCCTGCCCCTTGCCTCACAGCCAGCATATCGGACTATCCGACGATATCTGACTGTCTCGGCGGCCTGGCGTCCGCCGAAACAGATTCGTGTCGAGCAGTGGTGGGCTGGTCCACAAGTTCACCCGGCAAGGCGAGCACCGTTCCATTAAGGTTAAGGAATTGGACACCTTCCGCTATGATAGCTTGCGGCTCCTGAAGAGCGAGGAGGACTTGGGTCGACCGATTGCTTAGCCATTGTGCAGGATCATTGGCTAAGTCCAACGGTTTAGATGAACACCTCAGTGTGTGATATGCTCGCGTATCGTTGGAGGTCAGGTCGATCCTCGGTCTCGTTGGGGCTGCTCGGATCCCACGAGTTCCGTGAGGACCGCGTCTTTATGAAGGATGATGAGGATGCTGATGGCTTCTTCAGTGCCAGAGCGACTCATTATCGAGAACGTCTGCAAGCCAAACGCCCAGCCCCTAGAAAACACGAAGAAACACTCACTTGCCAGCAGAGGATTTTATTACACAACAGGGGTAGAGGTAATGATCACACCATGAAGGCTAAGTGGTTTCTTTTGGGCTACAGTGCATCCCATACGTGGGAGCAGTTGCGGATAGATTGACAAAACAGTTTCCAGCAATTCACCGCATGCATTCCATGCATCATGAATCATGATGCTGATGCATGCTGCAGATGCATGTTTGACAATGGTTAGTGACATTTTAAGACAGTTCTAGTTCTAGGTGTCTGGCACCGTGGTCCGCCTCGATACGATTCAGTCTCAGGGCAAAAAGTCCTCGTGGAGCAGCACACCAAGCAGGAAGCATGAGGAGCATGAGGGATGCGCCGGCATTGCGCTGGCATTGAGCGACCCATGCACCGGCGGCTTCTTTCCTCACCTTGACATTCTGGGCAGTTTTCTCAGTGTAGGGTCTTCTCATTGTGGTGGTGGGACTTGAGAACAGTAGGGTGACGACCCAAAGGTCCTTTAAATCAGTTTAATCCTTTTAACCACTGAGACTGGTGAGGTTTTGTATGTAGAAGAACTCATAGGGACCCCCCAGAATTCAAAAGCAAGTTGAAGATTGAATGCATGCAGTGATCAAGCAGGCAGGCTCACCGGCATGCAAGAGGTGAGTGTGAGAAGTTGGCGTGCCCCCTGCACTGCACTGCTCTATGTCTTTACCCCGCAAGACTTCCCAACTTGAAGATGGGTCTTAGTGTCGTATGTGGCAGCTCGGGATAAAAAAGAGGGCCGGCAGGCTGGCCGTGGAGGGAGTTATGACGAAGCCTACGCACTAAGAATGCCAGGGCCCACCATCATCATTTCTCAAATGTGGACATTGTCCTGTCATGTGTTGCCGCTTTGAGCCAGAACGCATGGAAGCATTCACGAGCTGTCTGGGGGTGAGCTCTGCAGGATTTTGAACTATTATATATATATATATATATGTAAACAATCATTTCGTCAGGATTAGGATGCATTCTTCTGACTTGGACATACCCGCAAGCCAAGTTAAGGGACTCAAAACACAACAATAGCAACAGAACATGGACTGACATGGCTTGAGAATCTGAAGCACAAATCATCCAAATAATATGTTGTCCCATTTTCGAGTATTGGCATCTACTTCTTGGCACGGTCCTTGAACAATACAAATCTGGCGAAAAGGATTAGTTGTGCATGGAGCAGTATGGACAGCTCCCGTCGCATACATACATGCATTACACTACATTACATGACATTACATTACACTAGACTAGACTAGACTAGACTAATGTTGGGTCCTAATTAGTAAAAGGACCCTCCTCCCCCCCTAGCAAACAATCGAGGGGGTCTCAATAGAATGAGACGGCCAAAAATGAGACGGTCAGAGTTCCATGATTCAAGCAAACCTCAGAAGAGTTTCTTAAAGGTTTGAAAGGCCAGCAATAGCAGAACAATAGAAAGTTGCTCTTGACAAGTGGTTTGTGGTGGTGGTGGTCTAATTAAATCAATAGACTCAATAGACAAGACAAATCTAAAAATAACACACTGGGCAAAAAACTTTTTCTTATTCCGTCCCCCTAAAACTATTCAGGGGTCTGAATAATTTTGGGACAACTTTTTATTATTCCGTCCCACTTGACTAATTAGGACCCGACATTACACTACATTACATTACATGACATTCCTTTTAAAGGTAAAGATGGAAACCACTTTGCAGCAACAAGTGGCGCTGTTGGAGTTATCAGTCAAAGCGACATTTTGCAACATTTATGTATGCCCTGCTAGACAACTGTTAAGCAACACTGGGGATCCTCTCAGCCAAGTGCGAACAGATTCCGAACAGACTCCCAAGCATACCCCCGCTGCGAACTCTCAATATCCACAAAATTTAAAGCTTTTGCACAAGCTTTTTGCTTCGGAAACCGTTCTCCAGGGGATTTGTGGTATCTAAGGCCTCTTCTGCTCAGAAGCTGCTCAGGAATATGCCTTAAGGTGCGCCCCGTGTAGGTAACTTCGTGTGCAGTAGCCCGTCATCACTGAAGCGCCCGGCAAACCAATTCGAGAGCAAGGCTTCAATTGAACATGTCCTTAGTTGGACTCCATTTATATATTTGTATATATATATATATATAAAGGCGAAAGATTGAAATATGCACGGCACGCCTTGAGCCTCAAGCACAAACAAAGAATGCATTCGGGGCGGAGAGTATAACATTTTCAAGGCAGCGTTATGATTATGTTTTGCTCGGAGGCTGCCAAGGCTGCAATGTTTGGCCCTTGATCTATTGCAGACCTGTGACAGTTATGCGAGCGGCTACAGCAGAACTGCGGAACACAGTCTTGGGGTTGCTGAGGCCAAGTGGATCTAGCCTTTTGGTTGCAGATTGGGTCACTATACATTGTATGGTATGGACACTAGAGTCACTAGAGGCATAGAAATTTCACCTGGGAGGATGGGTAGTGCTGGCATGCTCGCAGCACTCCTACCTCATCAAGCTTGCTGCCAGCAATGAGAATCAACCTGTGCTCTTTTTATCAGTGGTTTCCATGTGTTGAATGGGCATACATAGACATGCCAAGACAGCACAATCCTCGCAAAGTAGCTATCACAACTGCCACAGGACACTTGCAATGTTTAGCCAGCCCTTCCAGCTGCCGAGCTTTGATTTTATAGAAACGTTCTGCCTTGAAGGGGGCTTGCAGGAACTTCATGGACCTAGCCTAGCCCATAGGCCGAACAGTTGATGGCACCTTTGGGTTTAAAGCTGGGGCGTCCACGGAGTGCCCAGCCGTTTTTGCGGCTGTTTGCGATATCCAAGGCCGGCGTTCTGGTTTGGCATGGCTGGAGATGTTTGGAAGCAGCTAGTCGTTGACCGGGAGAGGGTGCATGTACTGGAGTCTTAGAGTCATAGAGGTGGTGTGACTGCAATGGAGCTGCTAAGGTGTTTCTCCGTACAAAGAGACGGAGTTCAGGCTAAAGGGCCGGAGCTACAGCAAGGAGCCGATTGGAGTCTGCTTCTCTTGCTTCGTGGATGGCGGTGTGTGACATGAACATGAACATGAACATGAGAGCTACAGTAACAAAGAAGCCTCCTGTACACTCTTTGCCAGTCTCCGCTCAAAAGAATGTCTCGCCTTGATGGTCCATCGGAACGAGTTAGGGGAGGGCGCAAGATTGAGCCTGGTGGAGCGAGAGGACCTCGCAACAGGGACCTCCGAGCAGGTAGCGATGAAGACCGTATGACTCATATGATATTTTTCACGAACCTTGTTTTGCAATGGGGAGAGAGGATATTTTCGCGAGGAGGTGCTTCACTAAGCAGGGGAGTTGATGGGGTGAGGGTAAGGGTGGGGCAGGATATTGACGTAACATGTCATGGCCATGGCAGAATGTTTACCATCATCGCTCCTGAGCTGTGGATACGATCCTTCGAAGATCATCGAAGTGAATCGAAGTCGTTCCTTCATTGATGAGCTGTGCAACTGTGCGGCAACGGCCAAACATGACATTTTCTTTCTCTTGCTCTGGATGCCCCGCCGCAAAAACGTTTGCTCAAAGAGGGTGCGCTCGAACAAGCAGGGTTGACATCCTGGCGTGGTAGTTGTCGCTGAAAGCTTTAGGCATTTGCAAGCGCAGCAGAAGTACGCTGGACGCATGCACTCGGATCTTCAAAAATTTGTATGTTTGCCACATGCTTTTGTTCAGAACTTGCACAGCCACCGGTGCATCCACCCACTCGCTGAAATGTTTTTCCCATGCGCAAGTTTGGGTGTACATGCCTGTCACAGCCTGTGCAACCAGTTGCGCAACCACTTGCGCTTTCCGCAGGAGCACAAGCGACTCCGCCAACAGCTGCAGCAGCTCCGCGGAAAAGGAGAATTCCCAGATAGTAAACTGCAGCAACCTCAGATTAAGGTAGTGCACGGTTTGACCCACATTTTGCAAGAGTCAGAATCCATACTTCTTGCAAAATTGTTGTGGGGCTCGAGGCTCAGCAGGTGTGGCTCCTGTGGCATGTTGTCAGAGGCAGGTGCATAGTGGAATATCGTGGAGAATGGATGCAGGTACCAGAGGCCAACCCCTTCAGACCCAGTGTTCACGAGTTCTGGTTTGATCCCAGCACCTCGAAAGGTTGAGCTGCTAGTTGAGAGAATTCGTACCTAGCCACTGGCCAAAATATTATTGATTTTCGTGGCGGGAAGCCCAGAAGTGCTTGGCTTCTGTTTGCCACTTCACTTCACCCCAAGAGTGCAGGTCCTACAAGCACTAGATGCTATGGAGTCCGCAGGCCGAGAGCAATCGCAGCCGACTAGAGGGTGAGGGATGGCAAAGTTTGCGCCCATCACTCGTGGCCAACATTCAGAAGTGCCTCCCGACTCCCTCAGCAGGATAGAAAACAGCCACTTGAACACTTGAACATCTTGAAAGTCCTCAGCCAGCACTGGGTCAATGCCCCACCACCAAATATGCTACTATGCTAATAGTAATATATAACATAATATATTGTGTGAATTTTACCGATTGTAGCCAGGGTGTATTTCGTACAGTTGATGCACCGCCGCTGCTGTCTCGGCTAAATAGGGCCCTTGAGTCGATTCGCTGCTGCGAAAAGGAACCGTGCGAGATTCAAACTGGTAGCGGAGCAGGTTCTGAAGGGGCACCCTCAGGATCTGACTCACCCGGGGAGACTCGCTGGATCCAACCGTTGAACCCAATTGCGTGACCCTGCGCGCAATCCGTTGAACCCGTTGAACCGTTGTAATTCCAGTGCTTTGCGAAACTTGTTGAGTTGCGATGTCGCTGGCCGGCCTGCGGTACACATCCCATGGAGGAAGTATCTCAGGACCACAGGAGACGAAGAGCGGATCATACATCTACAGTGGCAATCCAAATGGTTTCTTCGAATGGGAGTTTCGCACCAAGGTCCGCGTTGCTTTGTACAAGCAGAAACATGCGAAGAAGAAGTCAGAGAAGACCTATTCGAGTCATGGAAGCCAATCAGCCACACCAGAACGTTCTCAGAGGAGGCCGACTCATGCGACCGAGGCTGGGGATGTATCGGAGGATGAAGAAGTACGACTTGAAGCTTTTGGAACCCCGAAGTCCGAGAGCGTGGTGGACGAAGAAGAACCAGCTCTGAGCACTGCCGGACTGGATGATGATGGAGCAGAGTATGCAACACTTGTTCACAAGGTGTTGGAAGGCCTGCGAGGTGATGCATACCTTGCAGCACAAGACATGGGATTGGAGAAGTTGTTGACTCCAACTGGCATCGATGAGTTGATTTCGCGTATTCGTGCACAGGTTTTTCCACTTCGACAGCAAGAAGCACGAGAGTTGTTCAGAGTGGGTCAACTCCCACATGGTCCCTTGTCTCGCCAATCGACAGAAAGCATGACTAGCTATATTTCACGAAGACGTCGTTGGTGGAGGAAGCTTTTGGAGATGGATGATGGGGTAAGCCTTTCAGACCCCATGCGTGGTGAGCTACTTCTGGAAGGCTCTGGCTTGAGCAAGACAGAACAGCTCATGATCAAGACAGCTGCAGGCGACAACCAATCCTTTGACGTTTACGCCAAGTTCTTGCTTGAATTCCATGGACAAATTCACTTGCGCAGCTGGTCCGCTTTTGGCAATGCAAGCCCTCGGAGGCAGAAAGGCGGAGGCAAGTTCTCAAGCAAGTCTTCCTACAAAGGAGGAAAAGGACGCAGTTGGCAAAGATCTGCGTACATCGTTGAAGACGACTCATGGGATTATGAAGAGTCCTATGAACCAGAAGCAGAGGACGACTATGAGCATGAAGCTTATGTCGCGGCAGAAGATGAAGAACCGGAAGACGAAGAACGTGAAGACTATGTCGAGGACCCTGAAGTTGCCACAGCGTTGATGGCAATGGGAGAATGTGATGATGAAGAGAATGATGTCTCAGAAGAACTGGGCAGCGCAGCCCAGCGCCAGATGATGGCCTTTGTCGTGACTGACCAGTTGAATGGCAAGAGCAAAGGCAAGGGCAAAGGTTCAGGAAAGAAAGGTGGAAAGAGCAAAGGAAAAGGCAAGTATGTGTTCAGGACACAGTTGAGCGTGCAAGACAGGATTGCACGTCTAGCAAAGTTGAAGTCAGTGTCCAAATGCTTGCGTTGTGGAGGAAAAGGACATTGGGCAGGAGACCCTGCTTGCAAGTTCCCCAAGCAGAACGACAAGTCCCCCGGAGGAACGTCGTCAACGAGCAAAGCCACAGCCTACTTCGCATTGAGTGATGATGAGTCTTCTGTTGAAGATGAATACATGTGTGTCGATGTCAGTGGCCAGACTGCCGAAGGTGGTACGTGCTACATGGCATACAAGATGTCCCCAAAGAAGAAGCTGGAGTTTGAACCGTCAGATCGTGCATCCATGTCGCCAGGCGTGACTAGCAGTCCACCGTCTAGCTTTTCGATGGTCGAGCCAAATGTCCGTCGGTCACCGCAGAAGTCCCCGCCGGTCATGCGTAGGAAGAAGGACATGGAGCAAGACTTGCTGCCTGAAGGATCACAGAATGTTTTCGTGTTTGGTCAGCGCCAAGGTTTGACATACCATGAGGTGTTGTTCAAATACCCTGGATACTATCAGTGGGGATCAGGCATTTCGCACCCTTCGCGCTGCTTGGCAGATTTTCTGACCTGGGTGACCACGTACTACGAAGTCAGTCAGGACGGGGACGTGAACCTGAGAGAACATCCTTTGACAGACGTGCCGGTGGAGGCAATTCGACGTGCTGGAGACAAGAGTGCCAGAGGGAAACCACCAAACCCCCCGCTAGAGGAACCATGTCGTCGTTGCACCAGATTTACATTTCAAGGTTCAAATGCATATGTTGAGAACAAGACATGCCTTGACTGCGGAAAGAATGAGAGAAAGAAGAAAGAGAGCAAACCTGTCGCCGATCCCGCAAAGTGTAAACATGAGGTTACGGATCGTCGGGGCAGTTCGAAGACCACATCCCGTTGGTACTGCAAGTTGCGCGGGGCCACTGTCGACGAGATGCCCCGAGAAGAGGCGCGCAAGAGAGAGGCGATGGCAAAGAGTGTGGTAGGCATGCGTACCAATGCATTCGACACGACAGCATCCATGATTGAGAATGAAATCAACGATGCATGCATGTCAGCTGAAGGAACCCTAGAGGTCTTGGAGATGTTTCGACAGGAGGTTGAGTGTGAGTTAGAATTCGGAGAACCTGTGAGGGTTGGCGTCCTGTTTGAGATCCTTGCCAATGCCGTGGAAGTCATCAGAGAGGCCGCTCCGGAAACTTGCTACATGGGACTTTTGTCGGATCTCAATGAAGCCACAATTGAAAACACACTTCGTCTTGTTGACATCATGGAAGACCCTGGAGTCTGGGCTGTGTTGGACGAAGGATGTAATGCAACTGTTTGTGGACAAGCATGGATCCAAAACGCCAAAGACAAGTATGCGCGTCTTGGGTATGATGTAGCGGACTTGCAGAGTGACTCAAAAGCATTTCGAGGACTCGCCGGTGACACCAAAACTTTGGGCAAGTGTCGGATTCCGTTCGCGTTGACCTTTTTGGACCCCGAGACGAAACTTCCGGGAGTCATGGAAACGCATGTTGTCGATGGGAAGATTCCCTTGCTTTTGTCACAGCATGCTCAAGCTGCATTGCATTTCACAAAGTCTATGGGTGATGCCAAGTGTTATGTAGGAAATGCAGAACTTGAACTGTGCAGAGCCAGGAATTCAGGACTCCTATGCGTGAACCTCTCAGAAGGTCTCAAGAGCCTAAAGTCCAAGAGACTCCCAAAGCAACTTCGAGAACTTAAGAACACGGATTTTGGCATGAGCTTCAACATTCGTCCATCAGATCAACTGACAGCATTCATGGCTGACGAAGAGCGCCCAACCAGAGGCACTTTCACGCTGGATGATCCCGCTTGCGTGCATATCTTGACGTGTGGAAAAGAGTTTCATGGCCAAATTGCGAGCTTCGACCGTTGCAAGAATCTGACTACGTTGGGGCCTATTCTTGCACAGTTTGATCCCGGGAGGCGATTGCTAGTATTCGACTGCATGGGATTTGGAGATCCTCAGCACGACCCGCAATTGCGATCCCATGTTGGCACCCATCCTGAGATCATTCGAGGGATGACTGGCAGTGAGAAGACGATGGAAGCATTGCTATATGGACTTCACCTTCTGAAGGGATGCCATGAAAAGGGGCAACAGCTGGCAGTCATAGCCTATTGCAGGCGAAACAGACACAGATCTGTATCTTTTGGTTGGCTGCTTGCAACGGCATTCAACAAGCTATGCCCGGGAGCTCACCTGACCTTGACACATTCCAATCAGGAAAATTCATGGAGCCAGATGAGCGGCACATGCAAGGGCAAATGTGCCACGTGCACCCATGAGTCGCAGGATGCTTTGGAAGCAGCCTTGAGGTCGAGGGACTATGTCTTGAAGCAGTTCGGCCTGAAGGCAGCACCGACATACAGCCATGTTGGTCAGGTCGTGTTTGACTCTGAAGCTGAGGCCCGAGAGAGTGAGAGGAGGACTCTCCTTGCTTGCCTTACCTGCCTTTAAAATGTTCTTCAAAGTTGACGGTGCGGGATGTCCGAACTGCCGATGCAAGCGGCGAATTGCAATGCGAGTCCTCTGAGGAAGAGCACGCCACAACTGTCTCCGCTTCTGTTCCGTCATGTCGGCTCCGGGCAATGCAAGTTGATCTAGAATGAGTTCTTCCTGTTCTCTCGCTGACAACGGTTTCCCATCGTCTTGTTTGGTTTCCTGGGGAACTCCTTCAACATCAATGTCGTCAATTTCAGAGATGTCTTCAAGTTCGTCTGCAACAAAACATGTCCGTGCAAAATGCTCCAAATAAGTCTCTTCTGACATAGTGTTCAACATCTCTAGGAGTTTTGCCGATTTCGCGTCCTCAAAACACTTTGGGATCATGTTCTCCCCGCACCAACCTTCCAGCGCCTCCAAGAGCTTGGGGCTTTGTGGGCCTGCCAGGGCAAACTCTAGGTCACCACCAAGACAAATGGAATGCTCAACTGATGTCTCGAGAAGTGGTGTGAAGAGAAGAAGGTTGCAGCCATACATGTCAACTTCCATGAGCATATCATTCCAAATCCTCCTGGGGTCCGTGTTCTCCAAAAACAATACAACCAAACCAGGGATCCTATTCGAAATGTGCTTGATGACCTCCTTGCGGGTCTTTACCCAGCTTGCACCTACATCGAATACCCTTGCACTCTGGGGTGCATTGATCAACAAGTCATCCTTGACAATGACCATGTGTTGGACACTCAGCGGGTTGTTCGAAACGAGTGCATGCAAGACTGAATCATTCTCTTGCAAGGTCTGCAGGCCGGCGACAAACACTTGTTTTTCTCCCTTGTTCATAGTTCGATGATCCAGAGCTACGAATGCGTGACCTTCACTGTCGGAGCTCAGTTCGATCCCTGCTTGGAAGCGGCTCATGATGAACTTGTCTCGGTCGAGCACCTCACGCGAGCTGGTCGGGCGATCCGGAGTGCTTTGTGTACTCATGGTAACTACGTCATCGTCTGACAACTCCTCTTTGGGCGCGTTCGACGGATCGATTGCTGTGCAGCCATGGAACGGTTCAACAGGTTCAGCATCACGTGTATCTTCCATGCTCTCCTCCTTGGGAATCTCATCTGCCGGTTCCACGGGTTTTGCCATCTCTGTAGCCTCTGTCTTCGTGCGCTTTGAGGGTCCTCCGCCCGGTCCGTCTTCATCGTCTCCATCCTCACCAGGTGGTTCCTGGCCATCGTTGCCATCTTCCTGATCATCGCCTCCCGCGGGCTCTTCTTCTTCTTCTTCTTCTTCTTCGACGTCTTCAAGTTCTTCAGGTCTCACGAATGGAGGTGAGAAGATCAAGATCCTGTCCTTGACATACCAGTCAAGCTCAAGTGGCTGGTTCTCCAAACTGCCTCTCAACAATGTCATCTCCCACTGGCCTTCAACGTGTTCAAAACTCGATACCTGCCAACCATCGTCCTTCATGTAGTCGGTGTAGTATGCTCTGCTAGGCTTCGCCGAGTGCTTGCCGTGGTCGTAGGTTTCGTGTTGGACTACGATCTTCACGTTGAGCTCGCGGTTCGACTTAGCAATTTCCTTGCTGGTGAGTGACGTAGACCCAGGGAAGAAGGGCCCCACCCAGCGAAGGGCACAACGCGAGGCCTTCATTCCCAAATCTGGCACTGAACCCCAGATTCTGTCAAGCAATTCAAGCGGCATGTGTTCGAGGTTCACTCGACGATTCCACGGTCCATCGCCTTCCACTGTAGGGAATTCGAGATGCGATGGCCATGCGACCGTGGCCCTCGGAAAATGCGATGCTCCTGGGCGCTCCGATGAAGACACATATCGACGCTCATGCCAAGCCGACTGTTCCGAGTCTCGACTGGTTCCACGACCTGATCCATAGTAATGCCATCTAGGTGGCGGTTCATCCGGCTCTCTCGGAATCAACTTTGGGGGCGTTGGGATGCGACCAAATGACGGTGACCTTCTCCGCGACAAACTCCTGCTCCTTCCACGCCGGTACTCTCTGCTGTCATCACGCCTCCTCCCGCGGTAGTGCTCCCGGCTGTCTGGTCCTCTGTGAGACATGGTGTGTGTCCCCTTTGGCATGGGAGCTGATGCTTTTGCCGGGCTTGCCTTGACTACTGCAGGGCGAATGAGTGGTGGTTTCTTCGGACACGGCGGTGGTGGCAACACGCGGGCATCAACGGGGCCGCACGTCTTGTCCGTTGTCAGTCCTGCGAAGACACTGCACTACGTCCCCGTGACCATCCGGTAGGAAATAGTAATTTCCAGTATGAGTTCAATGCCATGCTTGGTCTTGACGTCACAGAAATGAAGGACTATGCAGGAAACAAGTATAGCATCCTCACGATGCTGGACATTTCGACAGGATTCCATTTGTCAGAGGTTGTCAAAGAAGGTGGAGGTATGCCAACGTCAGAGGCCTGTGCGCAAGCCATTCTTCGTAGATGGATCAGTTGGGCAGGTTTTCCAAAGGCTGCAATCATGGATAGAGGTGTCCACAACCGAGGTGAGGTGTCCAAGCTGTTCGCTTCGCATGGTGTCGAGATTTTCTATGCACCATTGGAAACACCATCAGCCATTGCCAAGGTTGAAAGGCACCAAGGTATCTTGAAGGCAATCCTCAGGAAGACAATCCATGACATGGAAGCCGTAGGTCGTAATGCATTCGAAACATGCTTGCATGAATGTACTTCCGTGAAGAATCACATGCAGAGAGTCCAAGGCTATTCACCAGCACAATGGGTCCTGGGAAGGAACCCAAGAGTTCCAGGATCTGTGACAGACATGGATGAAGCAGGAAACTTGGGCATCTTGGAGAACAAGCTTGACCCTGCAGCAAGCTACCATTTGTGTCATGCATCTCGCATGGCTGCGCAAAAGGCATTTATTCATTTGGATACAAGTTCCCGTGTTGCCAGAGCATTGACCAGGAATGCAGCAGTCCAGAACAAGAAGTCATTTGTGGTTGGAGACCTCGTGGTCTACCGTCGTGACACCCAGCAAGGTGGAACCGTGTGGTCCACTGCTTCGCGTGTGATTGGCATTGATCCGCATAATGGCATCTGGTTGCTACATGAAGGTATTCCTGTTTTGTGCGCTGCTGGAAAACTCAGATCAGCAAATGAGAGTGAATCTTTGGCCTACTCCATTTTGAACAACATCCCGGTTTTCCCGGAGGCAGTGACATTGGGACAGCAGAAGTACATCCGAATGATGGACGAAGAGGCAAGCCCTAAGAAGGGACAGAAGAGAGAAGCACAAGCAGAAGATAAGACGGGCAAGGCTGCCCGATCATCTGCAAGCGCAAGCGGAAGCACAGTCGCAGTTCCGATGACCCCCGGAGGCATTGTCGGTGACGATGAGGTCATGCTTGCATTGGTTGAGAATGAAGACCATTGGAGAATCTCTGAGAGTCATGCAATTCGTGTTCACAACAAGAGGAGATTCCATGACTTCCATCCGCTGTATGACGGAGATGTTCCGGAAGGATTCGGAGGAAGACGCGTGACCAGAAAAGTCTACGAAGACGGTAGTCGAGTGACCAGCGAGTTCATGCCGGGCATGGATGATGTTGACTCTCGCGCGTGGACAGGTTTCACTGTCTTTACACGGGCAAGACACCCGTTGACCGCCGTGGCCGCCGTCGACGACACTGGACCCGACGCTGCAGAGTTTCGAGCCTTCGTAGCTCAGCGCTTTGGAGAAAACAGTGAGACGCAGGCTGGCAAAGTGGCACGGACGCTGCAGTACGACCGCTGTACTCCTGAGATGCAGGCCCGCATCTTGGACGCACGTCGTGCAGAGTGGAGCAAATATAGGAGCTTCAATGCTGCGATGCCCATTCGAGGCAAAGAGTTGGAAGAGTTGCTTCAAGAAGGGCATGTTCCCATACCCATGCAATGGGTAGATGTGGATAAGCAGGCTCATCTGACAGGCACGCCTGAACACCAGCCTGAAAACAGATCTCGTCTAGTCGCTTGTGGAAACCACGAACAAGTGAGCCGTGATGCACAGGGCATCCGCTGCGACAGCCCCACAGCTGAGACCGAAGGACACATGTTGATTGCGAGCTTCGCATCAAGCCATCGTGTGACCCTGTACGCGGCAGATGTTTCCTCGGCGTATTTCCAGAGTCAGCCAATGACGAGGTTGCTGCTCAAGCAGCCACGTGGTGGAATACCAAGTCCGGATGTACCACCGGACGCTATGCTGGTTGCACGCCTTCCGATCTATGGCACGATCGATGCAGGCAGAGGCTTTTACTTGAGGATGAATGGTGAGATCACCAGTGCCGGGTTGAAGTGCAGTCGCATCACACCTGCATTGTACTATTTGCACAATCCCAAGGGAAAGTTGATCGGCATGATCGCGACGCATGTCGATGATTTGTTGTATTGCTAACCTTGATGAAGGCAAGAAGACAATTGAAGGCATCCTCAAAAGGTTCACGATTGGCAAAACCGAGTCAGGCAGATTCCGATACTGCGGACGACAGTTCGTACAGCATGAAGACTACTCCGTGAGCATTTCTACAAGTGAGAACTGCAGAACAGTGAAGCCGATCGAAATCGACAAGCGTCGGAAGCTGTCGGAAAAGGTGACAGAGAAAGAATTGACAAGCCTCAGGAGCGTTGTTGGTAGCTTGGCTTGGGTCGCACGTTATGGAAGACCAGATCTTTGTTACCGTGTGAATGAGATGCAACGTGCATGCAGCGCAAAGGCAACAGTGCAAGACTTGAAGAACGCCAACAAGGTTGTTGAATTGGCACTTCAAGGAAGTGACTTGCAGATCACCTTCAAGAGTGATTGGATTGACTGGAGCGATTTGGCAGTTGTGACGTTTAGCGACGCAAGTTTCGCAAACGAAGAGGGCTTTAAGAGTCAGCAAGGCCGCATTCACTACATAACGAATGCGAGCAGCCTCAAGGAAGGCAGTCACGAAATGCATCTGATCAGCTTTGGTTCAACTACCTCAAAAGGGTGTGTCGTGCTACATTGCAAGCAGAAGCATATGCTCTGCAAACTGCAGTCGAACATGGAGATCGTCTACGGTGTCTGATCTGTGAGTTGACCGGACGACTTGATGACTTCAAGAACTGGCACGAGGAAACTCAGAGACGAATGGCGCATGTATACTACACCGATTGCAGGAGCTTATCGGACCATTTACTGGCAGAGGTTCCGAGAAAAGTACAAGACAAAAGGCTTGGCATAGAACTTGCTGCATTGAGGCAAGGAGTGTGGACTGTGAATGGCGAGAAGACATCGGAGATCTACAGTCCCTATGGTGACCACCTGAGGTGGATTGAGACGTCGAAGCAATTGGCAGACCCGTTGACCAAGAGCATGAGGCCAGACTACCTCCTCAAGACACTGGAAAGTGGACTTGTCAATGTCGAGAACAGTGGCGCATGCGAAAAGGGAGCCAAGACGGAAGATGAGGAAGTTTCACAATGACTTGTTTTTGAGAATTCGACATGGAAAGGCGTGGTTTACGGCCCCACGGGGAATCGAGTTTGCTTGGCTGCCTTTGTACAAATTTGAACTGTAAAGCCCGCAACACACCTGTAGATAAGACGGGTGTGAATTTTACCGGTTGTAGCCAGGGTGTATTGCGTACAGTTGATGCACCGCCGCTGCTGTCTCGGCTAAATAGGGCCCTTGAGTCGATTCGCTGCTGCGAAAAGGAACCGTGCGAGATTCAAAATTGTATATTATATTTGTCATATCTACATACTGTATATGTATATATGCATCCTTTCTCCGGCAGGGCTGGACATCCCCCCTTGCCAGCAAGAAGGCGGCCCTCAAAGCTTGTCTGGGGCACCCGGCTTGATGGAAGGGGCGGACAGCATCAACAGAATGTGGCACCGGCAAAGACATTTTGGGGCGGCGCAAATTATCAAGTCTGAAATGCTAAATAATGTGTTTCAAAGAAAATCCAAAAGGGCGTAGAGTTAGCAACGGTGCACGCTTTTTGTTCAACACTTCTGCCTGCAAACTGCAGGTGGAATTGAACATTCAACGTCTCAACCAGCTCCCGCTGCCCAATATTGAGCCAGAATGACTTCACAAGGGTTCGCCTGCAGCGAATACAGATGTCCCCATGTGCACCAAGGAGTGAACCAGAATCTAGATCAATCAAGCTCTAGGGAGAGGGCGTATAATATATATATATATATACATATAGTTATTTAATACTGAGGCGCCTGCCTTGGTCAATGGGAGCAGGCACAGGGATCTCCGGCGAGCATGTGTTTTGCCGGTTTGTCACTTTATCTAAATCTAATCTATGGGATGTCGCGATTTGGCTGCCAGCCTTGCAGGCTTTGGTCATGCTGGAGAGCTTTGAAGAGCAGAGCAAGGTGGAGCCGACATGATCTTGACACACATTGTCATCTTATGGAAGCACACCTGGTATGCAACAGCCATAGACTCAAGTAGAGACAGCCTAGTAGATACAACATCATTTTCTCATGCACTAGTGGTTCTAAGTTCTATGTTCAATTCAGGAAGAGTTCTATGTTCAACGCTACTAGGAGCAAAGCATCGCTACTAGGAGCAAGAACGCTACTAGGGGCTCCTGGCCGTACTACTAGGAACAAGAAGCTATTAGAAACAAGTAACATGTTTAGTTCCAAAAGTTCCATAGTTTCTTCTATGCCTCCAGTGTGCGCTGCATGGATTCTGCTTTTGCTCCGGCTCTTTGAGGCTGAGACAGTGGGGCATGTCTGTCTCTTGTGCACCCTTTCAGCTGCCTCAGCCTTTCAGCATCACATCATACATATCAAGCCTGCAGCTAGTGGCACACCTCGGAAACACTCGCCCAAAGTGTAGAGAAGCAGCAACCGCAGCAAAACACAATTAAGAGATCCTTTGGCTCAAAGATACTGAATTATATAGAAGTCAGATGTCTTTTGCGTTGAGCGGTTCTTACGCTTGATGAGCATACAGCCTTACATATTTGCATACATTGGCAGCAGCAAGCAGGCCTGGAACTTACAGTTCAGCACTCTGGCTGTATGGAGCCATGAAGATTCTGGTGAAGCCAATTAGAGGCTTGATACATGAAGGAGTGTGTGCCACACAGTATGTCGAACCTACTGCAAGGGAAACAGTCCCAAGAAGCGGCTCAAGTGGTTTTTTGTGTGGGTAGCGTTTCTGGAAGGGACCCCACGAATCTCCACAACCTCTTGTCATCTCAATGTGTAGTCACCATCTAATCAGCAAGCCTTTAGGTGTGGAGGTTTCCAATTGTTTTGACTCGTTTGACTGGAAGTTTGTTAGAGCTCCCCTGAGAGGAGCTGGTGGTGTGGCTTGCATTATTCCAGAGGCCAAACCACTTTGGTTGGTCGGCCGTGCCACCGATGAGGAGCTCTTTATTTGGAGCGCCTGGGAGATCTTGGGGACTCTCGGAGCCGAACCAGGGTCCGATTTCTTGTTCCTAGTAGCGATGCCAGGAGCCCCTAGTAGCTTCTTGCTCCTAGTGCTTCCGATTTCAAGTTGGCGCATCTGATGCTGGGATATGGGATTGCTGTTGGCAACCTTTTCCCAGACTGGAACTGACATCAATCAAGAAGTGTTCAATGTACGGAGGTGGAGGGATCGATGTTCCAAGTATTAAGCCTTGGCTATTGACGCACCACATGTCATGCTGCCTAATGTTTTGGCTTTGCTGACTTGCCACTTGGCACCAAGCCAAGCTGGTCCAAGGACCGACCTGGCTTCCTTCCAGCGCGTTTCAGCCCTGCTGCCCTGTGGCCTGGCAGTGCTGGGGATCTTCTACCCCCATGGAGCTGTCACGCAGCTCCACAGTAGGCTGCCTGCTTTGCGGTTGAGTGCGAGCGAGGAGGACGGGGTACTGCACGGTCAAGTGGCTGGCACTGAAGTCAGAGATTGGAAGGCCGGACGAGCCAGAGACATCTTTTGTTGTGCTGCAGGCTGTGTGAAGCTTGGAGTGAAGATGGTGAAAATAGATGAATAATGATATAGTTGAAGATAAGTTTGATAAGTTTGGTCAGCGATAGCTTGAAAACTCTGACACCTCCCTCCCCCGGGACATCTCAACGTTCAAGCTGCAAGAGTTGGAAGCATGATTCAATTCATGATATGAGTTTGCGTCCCCTTGAGGTTTAGTTCATCTATATAGCATTGTTGCGCTCTTTGTTTTCGGCACCTTCAGGTTGCGCAGCCCTCTGATCTCTTAATCCGCGCGTCTCTTGAAGTGTCCCTGCCACCAACAGAAGCTGTCAGCACGCTGAAGTCGATGATTCGCGATGCAAGGCAGCTACACTTCCGCTTTCCTGGCTCTACGCTGTTGCCCACTCTTTCAGATCTGAGAAGCCTTGCAGTGGGCCCGACAGTCTCGGTTGTACCCAATGGAAAGGAAGTGGTGGTGGAAGTGTTTTCAGAAGATTTTGGGGCTTCTGGCTGCTCCAACTTCCTGGATTTCACTTCATCAGTGCCTTTGACTCAGCGCATGGATTTTGCGGCTTATGTTCCGCAGAATGCGCCAGTGGCGAAAATGGCCGAGGAATTGGTGGAAGCTGCTGTCCAACAACTCAATATTCTTCTGGCAGCTCAAGACTCACTGGGTGACGATAGAAATCTTAGCGTCCGCTGCTTTTTGCCAGAGCTTCTGGGTCATGCAGTGTGCTTGAGGGGAACCGAGGATCGCAGTGTTCGACAAGAGCTGCACAGACTACTCAGACTTCCAGAGGAGCCACTACTAGTCCCAGATGCTGCCCTTGCGCTGCCTGGTCAGGCCATGAGCCCGAAATTAACCTGGTTATGCTATGTTTTGCACAGGGCCTTTTGGGGTGGAGCCTCTTTGGGGAAGATGTTGCAGGGTTGATCATATTGCGAGTTTCTTGGGAGGTGGCCCACGCTGCACAGTTGGCCTTGTTTTGCAGGGGTGCTTGAGATTTCTCAGGCCCACACTTTTCTGGTTCAAGTCTTCGGTCCTCAAGAGATTTGCATGTCCTAGTCAAGAGATGTGAAGAGCCTAGTAGAGATTTTGGCAGCACTTCTGCCCGACCCACACCAAAGCGCCACCATCATCTCCCAATTGTCACCGTTGGTCACCATTTTTCACCGCCTAGCACCTTAAAGTCGCCCTAGAGGCCCTAGCTCGGGCCAGTGGCAAACCGATGAATCCTCATGCGGAATGTGGATTGCAGCCTGCTTGGTGGAAGGGAGGTGAAACGACCCAGAGAGCTTTTGTGCGAGGGCTGTATGAATACAACCATTACATGCAGGAGGGAAACATGGGCGACTGACTCATTTGAGCCCCGGTTTGCCACACTCCTTCCGCGACCTTGAAACCTGTTCGTGCTTTGACTTCCTGAAGGGTTTGTCAATACCATAAAGAGATAGATACATAGATAGCTGGCTGCCAAATATATAAGACATTTCAAATATTTGTGCGACCCTGTCTGCCACAAAACATATAGGAGGATACAGGATACCTCACTAACTATGAATCAAATGATCTCCAGAACCAGTAATTGGCAATAAACCGTTACAACTGTTACAACTCTGATTTTAGATGATCTTAGTCATGGACATGAGTTAGTCTTAGCACCTCTAACCCGTTCAGTTACCTTCTAGGGTCATTGACCATTAAAAATAGTTTTGCAATATATGTCGTTGACGACTTTAATGCTTTAGTTACACCTCACACTAGGATGGCTAAGCTGCAATCATTTCACGAAAGGTAGCCCTTCAGGGGATACCTTGAGTTTGTCTTGCGAAGCAAGTGTGGGCTCCTCCGGATCTAATAATTGAGAGTTCAATTCACCCCCCCCCTTGGAATTAATTTTTAAAACACACCCCCCCCCCCCTTAGAATTGTTTTTTTTCATTTCAGCCCCCCCCCCTCTGACCGCTTCATCCCGAAGTGGATCAACTCGACACCTCGATGGTTATTTGGTGTCCCTCTGACCGCTTCATCCCGAAGTGGATCACCTCAACACCTCGATGGTTATTGTGGTGGAGCGCTCTAAGCTTGGAGCAGTGTTTGAATCCATGAAGAGACATGATATGCTGTTTTTAGTTTTTCTTCCCGTTGAGGATTACCATATATCTATATATATATATGTGATGTACATATCGAACTTTGGTCTTTTCCCCCATTCTCAAGTTGACGTTTGATTCGACTCCACCAACAACACACTGCATATGTTACATGCTTATTTTCCTTCCGCTGTCCTACCTTTCGTGTATCCTTCTTCTCAAGTTTTTTAAAACTTCACCTGGCAGTTTTAGGGTGGGAACAAATTGCCATTCCAAGATAAGCGTATTCAGTGGGATGGCTAAAATATCCCTTCATATATTTTGAGGACAGGGTGGGCACACATATTTTAAGTGTGTTAACTGGCAGCCAGATAGATAGATGATATATATATATATATATGACATGACCTTCTATGTTTTCCCTCCCTGCGAGGACAACTTTGATGACAATGGCTGGGGCTGTGCTTACCGATCATTGCAGACATGTGTAAGTTGGTACCGCATGCAGCACTACAGCACAGAAGGTGTCCCCAGCATACCGGAGATACAACGCTTGCTGAAGTGCATCGATGAGGCCCACAAAGATTTGGAGATAGGGAGCAAGAAGTGGTTCTTTGGCGAAATCTTAGTCTCTTATAGTCTAGCTCACACTTGCTTGTTCGCTTTTGCTTCCTGACCCTTGCTCGCTGACCCTGACTTCCTTGCTTTTGCTGATGTGTTTTCCACTCCGCCACAATGCTCAGAGTGATTAGAGCTAGAAGATTACTGCAACTGCCGAGGATTGGCACGGTGGAGGGCATGTACTTGTTGCAGGAATATTTGAAGGCCGGATACTTGTTGCTTGTGAGCGGCGTCTTCTGTATGAGATGCAAAGCTGAATTGAATGCCCATAATGGGATAGACCTCAGTCAGCATGCTGTGGCATGGCACGCATTCTAAAGAATGAGTGGTTTGATAGCAATCCACCGTAATCCACGTCGCTCAGGTGGATTGCAAACTGATGTACTGCCAAGACTGTGCAGACATGGCGAGCCAAGCCCCACAGATGCTTCAGCACTTGGAGACTGAGGGTACGCCTATCATGATGGGTTTCATGGCCGGAGATGCCTAGGAACTCAATCCAACCACATTGAGAGGACCTACCTACAGGTTCACAAAAAAATAGCACAAACATATTGGTTTGGCATCATGCCATTGCCGAAGTCAGAAGCGTAGATATTAAGACATGATGTAGCATCTCTTTCTTTGCTGTGAGCCCTGCTGTGCTGGCCCACCGAATTGTGCAGCTACTTAACTTTGAAGGTTTGGGATCCACTAAGTCACTAAGCTTCACAGATTCCATTTTCGACATGCCATTTCAATTTCATTGTTTGCGCAAGACTCGTGGTAAGAAGCCATCAAGACAAAGGCAGTCAGGCCAGTAACTCCCTGCTACTGTGGAGTAGTTGGGCACCTCTGTGAGGCGGCGGGGAGCCACGCCTGGGAGCCCCCAGTAGCGATGCCAGGAGCCCCTAGTAGCTTCTTGCTACTAGTAGTGATGCCCTTGTTATTAGTAGCGGTGCACTTGTTTCTAGTCACTAGCATTGGGTGAGCATGACATTCTGAAAGAGATTTTCCTGATGCATAGTCCGCATATGCCAGGTCAGCGGGTCGGGTACTGAATGGTAATTGTTTTGCACAGCCTGCCGAATTCAAAAAGCCAAAGGAGCATCACATCACATGGTTCATTTCTTCATTGCAACACCTGCAAATGGGCCTTGCGAACTCATGAAGTGTTTGAACCACAAAACGGCCAGCCCTTTCATGCCGACAGCTTTGTTTCCATTGTTGACCCGTTCTGAGCAGTCGTAGCGTCGTAGCGCCACTTTCGCAGTCGTCCTACAAAAAGCCTGCAATTCAGGTGCAGGAATGTATGCATATACCCTGGTTGGCTTGTGCTTTGATTCTGCCTCCGGTGATGATCCTTGGCTGCTTCAAGTGCGGCTTCACGCAGGGACGGGTGAGGAGTCGCATCGCTTCGGCAGTCAGCGTCTTGGGTCTTGGATGAGCTCAGGTGGCTTACTTGATCGTGGATCCCCATTACACTGGCAAGGATGACCTGAAGCCGATCCTTTCCAAGGGCTGGGTTGGTTGGAAGACCCTTGTCCGGAAAGGTTTTGTGACACTTCGGCTTTTGATGGTGTGCGTCAAGTCCAACATTTGTGTAGCACCAGAAGCTGTGAGCAAATGAGTAGGCAACTTCATTCGCACACAGGAATCTAGAGTTCTTTGAGAAGAGCACCGATGGGAGCCACTCGGCCGGCAGATTATGGCAAGTATCGAATTCTTAGAGGATTAGAAGAACCTTGGTGTTTGATATTCGGACCGATCAGGAAGAATTCAAATGACTTGATTGACATTGACCGTTTTGGCATGTTTTGGCCATCCTAGGCTTCATTAACTGTTGCTTGCCTTTGGTACCAAGAGGCTCCGAGCAGGTGTGACCACATGCGAGAAAAAGGTGGAGTGCCGGAGTGAATGGATGTGCCTGGATTAGCCCACGAGGCACCGTCACCAGAGTCTCGCCAGGACTTCGGCCTGGTGATCCAAGCATGCTGGAGAGGAGTGTCAGTCCCAGAATGCTTGGAGTACGTGCGCGTGTCAGGACGGTAAAAGGGGAGTTATGCAGAGAACCATAGCCCCAAAAATGAAACCCACAGTCGTGTCCATCAAAACAAACCATCGAACATGACCGTCGAATCTGTAGGGGGATGTCCTGGGATGCCCTTTGTTCCTAGTAATTAGCTTCTTGTTCCTAGTAGTAAGGCCAGGAGCCCCTAGTAGCGTCCTTGCTCCTAGTAGAAAAGCCCTTTGTTACTAGTCCTAGGCGTGGGAGCAAGCGGTGCAGCTGTTGGAGATGGCAGGCCCAATGGCTCGGCTGCACAGGGAAAAAGTCAGAATCCGGGATTTGCGTGGTCGCACAGTTGTGCTTTCTTCAACCTTTTGTATTATTGAGTGTGTCCTGGATCCATTTGGATTGTGATGCAGTAAGTTCAGACCAGATTATTCCAGAATGATCCAGAATGTATGCATCCAGGGGAGCAGCAGTTGCCGCTAGACTCCAAAACCTATGCCTCTGCAATGAGGGCGCCCAGAGCCCAGCCAAAGGTTCGGAAGAATTTAGCAGCAAGATCTTCTTTTTGTAACCAACATTTACCAAATCAACCTAAGCTCTCTGAATGCATACAGTGCTCGTAGAAGGCAGCTCCACCTCCATCGGTCCATTTAAATCCTGATGGGTGTTGCTTGTATTATATATATAAAGTAGCTTCACTTCTTGTCCTTACGTGTTTCTGCAGCTTTGGTTTTGCAGTTGATCTCCACCCTTGTCTCAAGCCATGGCCTTATCTCCAGCCTTTGTGGCGCCAAGTGTGGTCGCCAGCCCGCTCTCGGCCCCGGCGGTCGCCGAGCGGACCGTTGGCTCGAGTGGCTCTCGGTCCCAGGTGTCTGCTCAAACGGTGGCCGCTTTGGCGGCTGTGGGTGCCATTGCGGGGCGAGGTCGGAAGTCTCGCGGCACACGAGTGACGCGTCAGGCGGTGGTGGCCGAAGTCGGCGCCAACGCGGGAGAAAGACCCAAGGAAGGCAAACCCTTGAAGGTGATCGTTGCAGGTGGCGGAGTTGGTGGCTTGACGTCTGCTTTTTCCATGCTCAAACAGGGCTGGGATGTCCGGGTCTATGAAAAGACCGGGAAGTTTGCACGCTTTGGTGGTCCAATCCAGTTCGCCAGCAATGCCACGGCTACTCTGAAGGCCATTGATGAGCGCCTTTTTGAGCGTGTCATGGAAAAGTTCACTTTCACTGCCACTCGACGTTGCGGCATCAAGGATGGACTTAGATCAAATGGCGACTTCAGGATGACGGATGTGTTTGACCCATCATACTTCACGAATCCCGACGTGCCAGCAGATTGGTTCATCTCTTTTCCTTTGAAGGCAGGTTTCTTCGGGGTTGGGTGGGATTGGGTGGGTGTTCCTGGGCTTGTTCATCTCTGTCAGCTTCTTTTCTGCGCTGTGTGCATAAGCAAGTGCAGCAAGTGTGTCATGGCTAGCTGCAAATGGATTGGGCATGGTCTTTTGGCTCCATGCACATTGTCTTTGCCTAATTATTCCAACTTTCTTGCACATTGAAGCAAGCTCATATTGAAGTGCTACTTTGATGTGTGCACCTTCAGGAGTGTGCGGACTTCTTCAACCTCCCATACACTGGTGTGATCAACCGTCCTGATCTTCAGGATATTCTTCTTGATGAGTGCAAATCACAGAAAGAGGATTTCATTGTCAACGGCGTGTCCGTCGTTGGTTATGACGCTTGGGCGGCATATCATTCACCATGTCAGTGCTCGCTGCTGTGCATACATTCATGCTAGGTACGTCAATAAGTGTGCCACTCAACATTGACAAACCGACATTCCCGCTGGAACGACAATGAATGATTCTAGCCACCTTGTCCTGAGACTCTCAGTGTTGGCACAGGAGAACCATGACAAGGGCGTGACTGTCAAGCTCTCAGATGGCACCACCGAAGAAGCGGATCTTTTGGTGGGTGCTGATGGCATTTGGTCGGCGGTCAGAGCGCAGATGTACAATGAGGGAGGAGTGAAGGAGCGTTCCAAGGACTCTCCGCGTGTCTTCCGTGCATTTTTTCTACCTAGAGGTCCTTGGGTTGTAGTTCAGAGTCGGCCAAGGAGCGGGGAGGTATCCATTTGGTATCCATAATATGTCCCCTGTCAACAGGGACATAGGGACATATAGGGGCATACGTTCTCTACCACTTTCTCACTACAGATTTTCGCTTTAAGAGGTTATGTCAGTTTGAGGTTTACACCTGTGATGGCCAGGACGGCAAGTCGATCCAAGGGTGTCGATACTCTGGCTACACCGTTTTCGCAGGAGAAACGGTTCTTGAGGCCCGAAATGCGGATTTGAACCGCATAGCTGGGGTAGAGCGGATGCACTGGATCAGCGGGCAGAGCAAGGACTCGTAAGGCCATAAGGGCATTGTGGATATTTGCGGATCATATCCACTTGTTTGCAGGTTCCCGACTACTACGAGTGCGGCTACAAGGTCTACATTGGTCCCCAAAGGAAGCTTGGTGATGCACATTAGAGAGACAGCCAGAAAAACGATTGCCATGCTGCATGTTGTCACACTCCTAAACTAGTGTTATAGAGGAGTGTGTATGCAACTTGGTGGGTGGTATTTTTGCACGATCGTAACAGGAGTTCCCTTCGATGCTGATGGGTTCGATTCGATTGTTTTGGAAAGAATGAGGTACTTCGTAACTTCTGATGTGGGTGATGGACGAATCCAGTGGTATGCCTTCTGCGCTCTGCCGCCAGGCACTCACAAGGCCGTTTCCTTCCATCTCCTGATTAGTCCTTCGTGGTTTGTACTATTTCGTGCTTATGTCTGCCTTTTGGTTCATAAACCTGCGACTGTTGGTCCGTGTCTGAATCAACATCCCTTCGTGCGTCATGCTGCGAGTCGCCCTGGGGCCAGGCTGGAGACACTTGGGCAGGTGAGGGCGGCGATGCCAAGAAGGGAGCTGATGTGATCAGTTATTTGAAGGGCCTTCATGAAGGTGGGACTGTCCCGTTGAAGTTGATCATGATCAATGATAATTAAACGATATATGTAATATATATATATAGAGATTGTGTTTTTAATAGATGGTATATATATATATGTATGTATAGACACTTTAATTCTTATAAAGTGCAAGGATTATCATCGACCCGATCGCTTGCACGATCCAGATAGAGAATACATGTGCCGTCGAGGCTGGTCGAGTGAAGTTTTCTACGTGCTCGACAACACGGATGCGGAGTCGGTGGAACAGCATCTTGGTGACCAGAAACTGTCATCCGACATGTGTGCATGAACGAGGCAGAACTTGCCTGAGTAGCATGAATGATTTTGCATCGCTCAGCATCATAGTCATAGCCGCCACTGGTCACGGCTAAGTTTAGCCCAAGATGCACAAGATTGATGCAATGTCTCTTCTCGCCATCGAGGCGAGACTTGTACGATCGCTTGCCTGAGTTCTTCCGCTCCTGGGCCGACGGTACCTTGAGTGCAGCGTTTCAGAGTTAGGAAGGCATTCTACAGGACTCGACTTATAGGAATTTATAGGCCTCTTTCTATAGGCAAGGCTTTTGAGTGCTTGACACCTTTTCTTTTCGACATTTTCAAGGCAACGTGGTGCTCATGGGAGATGCAGTGCACCCAATGATGCCTAATCTTGGCCAGGGTGGCTGTCAGGCTATTGAGGACTGGCACATGGAATGAGAGTCTTGAAAGACTTGTTCTGGCAAGACAGCGAAAGGCTTAGGGGCTAGGCCGGCTTTATGCTAGAGTATCTTAGTATCACCAGCTTGACTTCGTAACCGCTGGAAGGCAACCATCCATTTGAATGGCTTGCAGCCATGGCACTTGCCAGGATGCGTATGAGCTGACGCGTATTCTGGCGGCGAGTAAGACCTATGCGGCAGATTTTGATCCAAAGGCAGCACAATAATTCCATGACATTCCAAGTCCATGTGATTGTGCAGGTGCCAAGTTGTCAAAGTGTTTCTTGGCAATGGCTTGAGGATGAGCATGTGCAAGTATATTTGTACATACTGGTGTACGCATATACTGTGTATATATATAATATATATATATACTGGTAGCACTTGCATTTGTTTGGACTTGCATTCTGGAGCCCCAAAGCCCGTCACATCGCAGGTCACGGCCGAAGCTCTGCAGAACTTCTACCGCTCGCGGATGCCTCGTGTGGCAGGTGTCTCTTTGATGTCCGGCCTGGCTTCGGATCTCATCATCAACGCTGGGGAGCCAAGCTCAAGTTGACGACTACACAACACACGCACACAGATATATCATGATATATCATATGAATCATATGTATGGCATATTGTGTCTGTGAGGTGAGCCAGGTGTCCCAGGTTTCCCCATATTTCCCATGTCCAAAATGGCATGACTCCAGTTTTAGACTTGGGCGACCGCCATCTTCTGAGAGGGTGAAGTTGCACGTCGTGACTGTTTTTTTACAACTGCAAGAGCACCCATATATGATCCAAACACGTTTTTATATTTTTTGGAAGTCCTTTAGATGCTACTTACCTTCGAAACGTACTTCAGAAGGTGAACGCTCATTTCACTCATTTGACTTAGGCCTTTGGCACGCCATGGTCGCCCCACGATGCACCTTGCTGGCACCAGACGGGACTGGGTACAGGGCTGTTCTTTTCTCCCTTCTTGTTGGACCAGCCTATATAACCTGGATTCTGGGTCTCCATTTCACCTTGGCAAATCGTTGCCACTCCAACTGAGGAGAAGGGCACCGATTGGAGATCGTACCTGACCCTGGGCTGGAAGCCCTTCCTCCAGTTCATTTTCTTCCCGCTGCAGCTTCTTGGACACAACTTGGTTGCGAAATTACCTGCGAAAAAGGGTAGCCTCGTAGTCACTAGTCAAGCTGCAAGTCGCACTGACCAAAACTGACGCGTGCATGATTCGGATTTGTTCAATGGCAGGTTCCTCTTCCTATATTCCAACCATCCTACGGGCGGCATGGGCGACCTCCCAAAGAGAATGGAGGAAGAGTGGCGAAAACGACACAAGAAGTCTGCGGAGGCAGGGCCAAGAACTGTAGTTTTGTGGATCCCAGTGAAGGACGGACATATCGAGATCGTTCTGTATTTAGATCCATATCAGCACAGTTGTGCCACATCACCTGGATGGCATTTTGGTGAAGGTAGCAAACAAAGAAACAACATGAATGACATCCATGCTGAGCACCTTGAAGGCAGCTTTTGCCGCAGCAAAGGGAGGTAAAAAGATGCTTCATCAGCCATCTTTCTTTGCCAAAGTCAATGCGGTGGAAGAGGAGAAGGAGAAGGCTCAACTCGTGCAAAACGTGGCTAGAAGGAATGGGCAACCCCAAACCACTTATACTTATGCCAGGTCATTGTCGCGTGAATATTGGGTATGCAAGTGATGAGCTGTTGGCAATTTCGGCTACACAACAAAAGAAACGGCACTCTGGTGCAGACATAAGCCAAATATTTATCAATGGCATTCGGACCGCCATTTGATTGTAATGTGTAGAGCTGTTCGCATTTGCTGCTTAGTTGAACCACTAGTTGAACCTACCGAGTATCTCGGCATGTTTGCTGCAGGTGCCCGCATAGTCCTGCACTTGAGACGCGATGTGTTGTTTGAGATTCAAGAGTGAGCTTGAGATCCTGAGTTGTTGATGTGCATCGAATACCAACAAGCAGACTCAGCAGACTTCCAGATTTGGTATGGGGCATTGCTTTTCATCCAACTCAGTTGGCTGGGAGGGATGGTGAAGACACCTCCCCGAAGACCTGGCCATGGTGCGGATCTTAAACCACGCCCCTGTGCTGGACCGCCATGAAGGATGTTTGCTCGACATGCCTGGTTTCATGTGCTTTTTTAAACCCAGCACGCTCAAATTGGAGGGATTGAAGTGGCCAAATCGGATGGGGGTATGGACGATTTTGACTGAGCTGTCTTTTGCTTTATGTTGAGGTAGACGACCACAAGGAAACCAGGGGTGGAGATGGGCACCCCAAACCACATATACCAGGATGTCCCCCCACAAGAAAGGTCAAATCCCTTGTGATGGCAGCAATTGAAAGGTGAGAAAGATGATCGGTTGTGCTGTGATCAGCTCTGAGGCTTTAGAGTGAAAACTAGCAAACAAGTAAACATGCGTGCTCTTTGCCTTGCTTGGCTACTGGTTGAAATGGTCAAAAGAATCCAATGCCGATTTGTGCCGCATCACCTCCATACTGAGAGGGCTTGAGTAATGCCAGAGCTCGGGAGCATCACATGTAGCTGAGCAGTACAACAGCCCAAACCCCAGGCTTCCTAACGAGTTTCGACACCTGAGATGGGCACTCTTGACTTCAGTATTTGACTGGAAACTCGCTGCAACTTTGGGTGATGCTCCTGGGCTGTTTTTCACCTCACCCCAATCCAAGCTGGCTTTGCAGCCGTTTGGCACTTTAAGATGGGGAACACCGCAAGGGATAGCAAAAGGACGCAAAAGGACTTGAGAGGACATGAGGGGACCATGTGCAAGGGGACGGTCTGCAATGAGATAAAATGTAATGATTGATGGTTTGGCAGTTTGCATTGCCGGCATTCAGTGAAGCTGTTCTGAAGGCACCAAGTGTATACTGTAATATGTATACATAATTCTCTCTCTCTATGGATGCAAGGCATGATATTACATGTGTGTGCATAGATCGCAAGAGTTGCCCATTGCACTCCATTCGCGCCTGGGTTTCCTGGGTGCAAGGAACCTCTCGGAACTTAGCTGAGGTGCTTGGAACCTTCAAGACCGCGGCTGAAAGCTGCAGAGCATGCCATGTCTTTGTCGGTGTCTCAGATACAGATACTCAATGATACTCAGATCGATTTTTTAAGGGGCTGCATGGCACGAGGATTGCTTCTCTTACTTTGAGACTGGTTTCCTCTCGACTTGCCCTGACCTGTCATCATTAGTCATTAGTCATTTGTCATGAAGTACATAGACCACAGTATGCGGTCTTTGCTGGCACCACTTATTCGAAAGATGTCCCATGTGCCATAATGTGCGTGCTCATCCTGCAGCAACTGACTGGCTTGGACCACAGAAAGATTTGTAGAGAGGCATGGCTTCTCCGGGGTTTGGCATCAGCTTTGTCAGAGCTTCACGACGACCCATTTCGGCGGTGGAGGCGGAAGGCAAGGTGCCCAATCCTCGCGACAAGTCCAGAGCAGAACCGTCGGCCATTTTCAAGGTGGAGAGCACTTGCAAGCCAGACAAGGAAGTGGACAGTTGGACGGTTGTTGTTGTCATTTGTTTTCCACAGCGTTGTTTTCCTGCAACTTGTCCCCAATTGATGCAACCCCCACTGTGACAGGTGCTTTTTAATTTTCTCAGGCTTTGGGCAAATGTGCACGGCCGGAAGTGGCTTAGGTGTTGAAATGCATTGGAAAAAAGTCATCCCTGTTGCAAGCCCAGCAGGACTGGTTTGATGATCCACCACCAGGCCTTTGTGAAATGAGCCAGCAGGACAGAGAGATTTGGAGGGAAGTCGTTCAGCAGGATGCTTTCCAACCCTTTCGAATGTCATACTACTCCTGGACGGAGTATCTCGTAGATGATCCAGCTCCCGCACCAAATCGCCGGACTCATGAAGAGTACACTCAGAGGCTGGACATTTTCATGGACAAAATTCAAGACAATCACGAGAAGTTGAAGCAGTTGGTTCAAAGGCGCCGGGCGAAAGCACTTGGTTCGGACGCCTCAGCTTTTGGCACTTGCATGTCAACGGCATCCGCATGGCTTTGCAGGTGCAAGTGAGGTGAAAAGACCATATGGGAGCCACGAAAAGCAAATTGTTTAAGTAATTCTGTTTCAGCTGAGATTGTCCCGAAATTTGAACTCTGAAAACGGATGAGAGGGACCCTGTGAAGTAAGCTTTGTCCACAGGCGGTCGGACCTCCTAAGTATCCGTTTTGATCGGAGATCTTCAATTCATTCTCAATTCCGCTGATGCTCCATCCGAGCCGTGTGGCCTCATGAAGCCACAGCGAAATCACCCCCCACCTGTTCGCGCAGCGAAATGACCCATCAGATGAAAAGTGCGATGTGTCCGACTCTTGTCGTGTCATCTTCCGAGTGTCGAAGTTCAATCAATCTTCAAGCTACGCGGTTCGAATGTCACACACAGTAGAACTTACTGGCCAGCATCTTTCAGACCTGCAAAAAAGACTTGAAAAGAGATGCCGTGCACTGAGTTACTGAGGTATGATGACTTCCTTCAGTCCACCGAGCCCCCAGGCATGCAGATGTGAATCATTGTCGAATCGCCGGGCTAAGAGTCCAAGCGATGTGATGGACTTTCAACCCAGCTGATTAAGCTGTGCCTGTACTGTACTGCTTAATTGAAAAAGATGCACGTGCCCAGCCCACTTTTCATTTGAATCTTGAGGCATCAAGTTCTTTGTGACAGCAGCAGCGGCCTGTGAGGCGATGATCGCTCTGGGGCGCTCCGCGCAGACCGTTTGGGCTCATTGTTGTGGGTGACGCACAAAGCCTAAAGCAGCTGCCAACAAATCGTTCCAGCCTACACTGTTGCAGGAGGGTCTATTCTGGGAAAAAGCACTGAAGGTCCTGGCGGATGGGTCCTGCCCTCGTGATGGTGCAGAATTTGCGCAGTCACACTATCTATTCCCTCGTGCATTTCGGGCTTTTTGCCTTACTTTTTGATATGTTGTGTCCAAGTCAGCTTGCCATTCCATGAAGCAGGGAAGCAGCATGCAATGCAGCCAACTTCTGCTTGGTTAGCCACACTTGGCCGGTCGCTACTTTGGGCCCAAGCGCGCAAGGGCGCCCCTGGACCCTCCCTGGACCCTGGACCCTCGATGGCATCACAGGCCTCGGAGGAAAGCCCCGAGGCAGGAGCCAACAAGACCATGGCGAGAGAACCAGGAGACACAGAGAAATGTTGCAGAGATGACGAAGAGAGAGCTTGACAAGAGAGCCCAGGTGGGAAACCGGAGAAAACTTAGAGAACTCCAGGCCGCCTACCTGACCTACCTTATAGATGGGAGCGCTCTGGGCCACAGTCTTCCAGAACTCAGGAGCTGTGCTTTCGAGAGGGTGAGACAGGATGTTAATCCATCACAGATTTTCCCTCGTGTACCGGAACATGCCTTCACGAGATATGATACATACGTCCTATGAATTCCTATGACGTATGATTGAAGGACGGCTTTAGATTCAACACCACGGACAGTAACTTTCTGTTCGTTGCAAAGGTATGAATGGGTCACAAAACGCTGATATGTCACATGTCTGAATATCTGCCAGCTTCGATCCCATGTTACCTCCGGGCCAGGATGATTCATCGTTTAGACAGCCCAGCCTGAAGCTCAATCTGTTGACGGTGACGGTTAGCTCACCCAATTGAATGCAATGCCACGAGTTGTCTGAAACCCGTACCCAGAGCAGCATACCGTAACTTATAGCGCATGTTATATCATAATATCATGCATTATCATATACAATCATATACACATCAAATAACATTATTGTTTTGACAGGCGCGTTTGGTCGCTTGCTGTCAGCAAGTGCAGGAGCGATGCCCAGCTCCTTGGCTCGAATGATGCTGAAAGATGCTTATTCCCAGCAGATAAATACCATTGTTGTTACTTGCACTTCCAATTTGGCACTCTTGGGTGCTCGTGCAAGTATGGCAGAGACCAACTCTTTGAATATTCAGACTGTAGTGATTCCATGTGATTCCTGCGACTACCTTCACGCTGTCACTTGCTTACAATTAGTGCTTCAGCCGGTGCTGCAAGGCCGCACGCATTCGGGTATTTGTCAGCACCCAAGGCCCGTCCAGCACTGAGACATGGGGTTTGGAATTTCAACCAAGATTGGTCTCGAGTTTGTCATCTTCAGACTTCGCGGCCTCAATTACTCTTGTGGATTCTCCACCCACACAAGTCCAGAATGCAGCTCACTGCAAGATTTGATGTGCCTCCACTTGGTGGTTGATCTGCTTGACGATCACATGCATTGACAAGTCAAAGCTGATTGGGGCGACATTTGTTGTGCTAGTGGAGCACATGGGCGTGCTACAGCCTTCAAGAGAACCACTTGCCGCGTGCCTGTGCACAGCTCCAACACAAACTAGAGCTTTTGAACACAAAGACAATTGCCGTATTGTGTAGGTACATGTCGTAGATGCAGTAGTTGGATTCAGAGTTCTGCGGTATAGCTCAAAGCTTGCACAGGTTTTCAGCAAGTGCGAGATGAAATGAGCTCAAACTTGCAGTCCGACTGGGCGGCCTGGCTTCATGATTTGACCAGAATCTCCTTTGAAAGGCCTAGACATGCAGAGTGGCACCTTTTCCCGGTAGCACGCCCTCGGAAGGATTTGAGCTGATGGACTTTTAGAGATTGTGTTCGCACGGCATGTTATTCAGAATCAAAGACGCGTGATGACGCGTGATCGGACAGTTTAGTTGGGAAAGTTCAAGGTGCAATGCGTTCCTCCTGGCAGTGATGTTGTGGAGTTCTTGCTAGAGTTTGCCCACCGGCGGGCCTCCAGAGGTTGCGAAGTGACTAGTGGCTGCAAGAATTGGGTGGATGGGATCAACCATGATGGGATGGATCTTGCATCGTCCTCACATGTTTTCGGGAATCCCCATGATGCAAACGTCACAAGGTGCCCCTCTCTTTGCCGAGGATTGTGGTGTCCAATGCCTCAGAGGTGGTGAGCGCGGTGGAGGGCAAAGTAAGCTACTTGAACGTACATCGATTTGCAGTCAAGTACTCCTGTATCAACATTGGCCATGGCATATAGGTTTTGGCCATTGCATATAGGTTTGAATGATTACCATGTATTTGGGCGATCTTGGGCCATTTTGGCTGGTACACTGGGGTCACTAGGGCCTCAAGGTGAAAATTGGAACCATCTAAGGCTGCTTGGCTTTCATGTTTGTGGATGACGAGCTCTTGATGCCGGGTTTGCGGCGAAGACCCGTGGTAGACGCAGAGGCAGGTTCTTGCGGCGAAGACCCGTGGCTTCGACCCGAAGAGAACTGATGCAATGACAGGTGCCACTGTGCTCCGCAGCTCCTGGAGGCGACACTGACAAAACAACTAGTAACTACTAGCAATGGCCTCCAACCTAAGAGCGATGGCCTCCAACCTACTAGCCCCCTTGATCGGATCAGACTTGATGCACGGTTCCTTAAGTTTGGGCACCCACACTTCATGTCAGACATGAGTGGCAATATGATGCATACCGTTCTACTATTCACTAGTCCTCTTCTTGGGCAGGCAGGCTGGGCTCATCTGGGCTCTAGAAGCGATAATTAGTCCGAAAGCCTCCCACAATCCGTGTGTCTTTAAGACGTGGAAGTGTCTGTCAACACGGCATAGGACATGTTCATACATTTTCTTCCCCAGATAGAAACATATACAGTAACTATTTGTGACACCCACTTCCTATGCTTGAAGTAGGAGCCAACGGCTCTCGCTATCTAGTGCATCACGCGAGATTTGAAACAAGTCTTTTTGCCTGGTGCTTTGTGCATGCCACTTTTCTCAAGCCAGTGGACAAGTGCTTCGATTGTGTCATTGAGTCAGTTACCATGTCAAGAACGAATCATTTTCAAAGGGCACAGGCCCAGGCCAGCATCCCTGACAACCAACAGGCACGAAGTGCGCATGGAAGTTTGTACTCTTGTACATTGTGGTCCTTTCATCCATGGGGACCTGTGCAAGCTTCCCGGTCGGGCCAGATGAATGGTCTTGGCCAAAGGCAGATCGAATACACGGGCATGGTTTTGCAAACAGTTCTGGATTTCAGTGCTCTGATGTATCAAACTCATTCACATCCCAAAGATCCTAAGGGTCTCATGGCAAGTGACATCGACTATGAAAACGTTTTTGCGGTAACTGTTCACCGATGTACAGGCGATGTCAACAGCATGCTGCATGGATTCCCGGGCTTTGCTGCTCCTGCGTTGTTTGCTGGCGGTCACCTACGTGGGTGCCTTGCTTGCAGAGGATTTCAATGTTTCAGTGTTGGGCTCTTCGCAAAGGCAAGCCGCAAGTCATGGGTTGGACTACTAAACTACTTCCATTGTTGTGATCCTTGCACCTTAGGGGTTTGTTGAACGATAACACCTGAGAGTTGAGAGTGACTGAACATCTCAGATTGAAATTGCATGAAATTGCTCTTAATATTCTCAGTTTTGAAGCGCGTTGCGTACAACAAGTTCCCTGACCACTAAATTACTTAGCTTTTTTTTCGAGCATTTTTTATTTTTTTCCGCAGCTGTTTTTCTCTCCGCAGCTGTTTCGGGGGGCCCTATCGCCTGTGCCCTTTCGGTGGTTGGGAAACTCAGTCAGACTGTTTTATCTTGTCCAGCGTTGTTTATTTTGTCATTTATTTGATTGTTTTTGATTTGACATTGAGGTGTTGACCTTGGCGGTGGCCTTTGCTGTGAGCCCTACTTCATTGCACAAGGCCAGCAGTGTTTTGGAGAACGCAGGGATTGTCATTGCTTTAGGGACTTGAGAGTTGA
>CAXAMN010004503.1:318585-340678 GCA_963970005.1 Durusdinium trenchii
TTTGGAGAACGCAGGGATTGTCATTGCTTTAGGGACTTGAGAGTTGAAGCCATTTACTTTTTCAGCTTCTTGCACTGCTGGCATGACCATCGAGTCTACTTGTTGGGTTGAGCAGTTTGGCACAAGGGCAAAAGGTTTGGCATGACCATCGAGTTCGCAATGGCAGTCAAAGGCTCCTCCGCAGATGTTGCCCAGGCATCAGGTCCTGCAGAGACTGATGCTGCTGCGGGTGCCACAGAGACTCAGACCACTGAGCTGGCTCAGGGCCCAGGGCCCACCATTGGCTCAGGGCCCACAGAAGCCAGTGAGGAGGTTGTGGTGGAGAGGCAGAAGGCCTTGAGTCAGATGGTGGACTTGGTCTCGCAGAGCTTGGACAATGCTTTGTCACCAAGCATTTTTGCGGTGAGTGCAGCTGACTTGTTGGGCCACTTCAAGCACCTTGCATTATGCATTGTACAAGGCTTCGCATTTCAGTTTGAAGCATTTGCACTTTACTTTTTGGAGGGTGTGGGGGTTAGGGAAGCATGTAGCATCTGTAATTTCAGTTCTTCGTAACATGTGACCTTGACTACCCTAAGTCTCTTCTCTGGGCCGCAAGACTTCTTGCGCATGAAGTATGACACGCAGAAGTACTATACTTGGTGCTTTGCTGGCTTCAATGCATGGCGCAGCTCATTCTTTCCTGATGGGGCTCCCACACATGCTTCCATTTGTGAGCTTTGTTGCCGCTTCTTGGCTTGAAGGTCAGTCAATGTTGCTTACACTGTACTTTGTATTTGGTGGTTTTGGTGCAATTAAATTTCAATGACCTCTTATGGCCAGGCCGGCCAGTCACATCCCAGGATTCAAGATTGAAGATGAGGACCTGCTGTAGAAGGTCAAGGACTTGGTTGCTCAGATGCCTGACAGGAACAAAGTCCCAACCAGGTTCCAAGTGGCTCCCTGGCTTTGATCTAGCATGCTTTGGCAGTGATAATTTGAGACTTGCTGTTGCCAGCTGCCCCCACCCCATTGATGAGAATGGGCTATCTTGAATGTTTTTTTGATTCTGGATGAAACAAAGTTGTTTAAGGTTGCCAGCGCGGTCCGCGAGCTCTTGCATCAGTTTGTATGGAGCCAGGAGCATGGAGGGTACCAGATCTTGCTGCTTGCTGGTCTTTGCATGGTGTGGCCAATGGTTGCGAGCTGCGGCATCTTGAAACTTGGAAGGTCATAAGACTGAGCTTTCTATTTGGTTATTGGTAGGTGCCCTGACAAGCCCTTTGTTCTCAGCCCATCGCTTAGGATGAGCCAGGCTGGCATGGGTGGCCTCTTCCATATGAGCCTGGGACTGAAGTGCTTCATTCTGTGACAAAGTATGGATGGGATTGCACTGTGGTTGCCGAGCATTTCCTGGCCCTCACTGGCCTTGGGCAGCAAAAGAAGCTTCGATCTTTGCCCCAGAAAGCTGGGCAGAGTGCCTTCACATCCCTGGAAGACCGGCCGCTTGGGCACTAGTGGACAAAGGGGGTTGGACTGGTTGTTCTATTTTTTGATTTTTGTGTTTGTCATTGCCATTGTCATCTTTGGGTGTTTTGGAGCTTCTTTCAATGCCTTGCCAAGACCACACAAATGAGGAATATTCAGCTGCTGAAGGCATGTTGGGCATCCCAGCGGTTCACAACAGACTTGATCAACTTGGCCATGGGCTGTGGCATAAGGTTTGCTGTCCAGCATCCAATGCTCCTGAAGCTTGGGCTTGGCTTAGTTGGGAGAAGAAATTTTGTACAAGTAAGTGGATGGTTTTGGTTTTGGTTTTGGCCTAATGATTTTGCTGGATGGCCCCTTTTATGTGTTGGCTGCCTCAACTGTCATTGCCTAGGCGCTGTGAGCCCTACCGCGTGGAGCGGGATCTTGCCTTTGGTACTAGGCAATTTTGCTTGCCGCTGCCAGGATCGCAGCCGCCCTTCAACTATAGCTTGTGGATATCAAGCGAGCAGTACTTCTATGCCATCAAGCTGGTGCCAGCAGATGTGGGCTGCAAGCTTTTCAAGACAGATGTCTTTGTTTTGCAGGCAGGTTTTGGGGGCAGAGGTTTTCAAATGGTTTCAAGCTCTGCGCAGAATTGCATAAATATATAAATATATATGTATTTGCCTGTTTATACTGCACACTTAAGTTTGCCAAGAGTGTGTCCATGGTTCAAAGTGGTTCATTGATTCCATTGCTGCTACCTGGAAGGCGGAAGCACTCAAGGGCGATTTCTACGAGTCCGAACAGGATTGGGTCTTTTCGAACAAGAAAGTTGTCTTTGCTGGCTGGTCTGGCGACACAGAAGATGACTTTGGCTTTCAGCTCGATGGATATGTCTTTGCAGCTTGGTTTTTTTAAATATCATGTTTCTGTTCAATTTTTGGGCTTGTGGTCCTGCCTGGTGCTTGGGCCAGAGCCACTTCCAACGACACTTGCAGGATCGGGCACTCTATTGCAAGAAGGTTTTGCTTGGCATGAAGATGGTCCGTCATGCTGACTCCAAAGGCAAACCCTTTGAGCTCCACCTCATGCGGTGTGTCAAGTGGAGCGACAGCTTGATGATGGCCATCCAGGCTTCTGAGAAGCGTGTTCGGAACTATGCCCAGGGCCCAGGGCCCAAGGTGAATGTGGAGCAGGACCATGAGGACAATGCCTGGGCCTAAGGCATGATTTGTCTAGAGCTGGCGCAGGGCAAGGCTCTGAGCCCAGGCCATGCCTGACTGCAACTTTTTGTCAGAAGTGCTCAGGGCACAGGGCACAAGAGATCCTGAGCCTGAGCAACCTGACAAGCTGAGAATCTTCCAAGCAGCCGTGAAACTTTTGCTGCTGGCTAGCCATTCAGAAAAAAGCTCCTGGCACCATGGGCTTGGGTTGAAGTTGTTTGGGCTCTAGGTCGCAGTGCTTGTTGACACTGAAGCGTTTCTTTGCCAGGCGTTGCAGTGGAAGCCGTCGCAGCTGCCTGGGCCCTCAGTGCCATTTCATGCATCTCAAATATTATTGGTGATGCCTGACACTGACTCAATTGTTTGCTGTGTTATCATTATGTGTCAGCTGTCCTTCACCTTGAGCCTCGTTGCTGGCACCATAGCCACAGTGTAGACACGCTTTCTTGCTGTTCCTAGGTCTGCCTGGGCCCTGGGCACGGCTCAATCTGGACTGGAGGCTGGCGCAGCACAGTGCCAGATCATTTCTTATTTGTTTCTGTCACTAGAACCTGAATCTCACCTACCCCTTTGCTGCTACCAAGCTGGATTTCACCCTGCATTTTGTCAAGCGATGATGTCAGTCCTGTTTTTGGGCCCTATCTGCCCCCATGCTTCAGGGGCACTTTCCAGGAGATCCAGGAGGGCTGGGCGCCAGCAAACTGAGTGCTTATCGTTGAGAGTGAGTGACTTGGAACATGTTTAAAAGGACAAATTTGGTCAAACTTGGTCGTAAATTTGTCTGAATTATGTTGTTTGTTAAGGAGCTTGGCTTTTTTGTCATAGCATTAAATTATCTTGTGAGTTGCCAAGCCATGGTCCTGTTGCAGTGTTTGCCCACTGTTCACGCAGGTGCTGTCACCTTTGCTGTCACCTTTGCTGGGCCCTTTGGCAAGGGAGGGTGGGATGCGGTATTAGTATTATTAATATACCCTTATGATTCAATGTGGATGTGACTTCTATGTCTCAGTCTCAATTGAAAGGTCACCATAATTAACAATTAGAGCCTTATCAGGTCAGGCACATTTTCTGGCCATGCCAACGCCAATGCTCAGGCTGGCCTGGTGACTTGCCGGCTTCTTTGCGCCTGGCCCTTTTGTTTAGAAAACTGCATTCTGATGCATTTATCATGCATTTCCCAATGTCATGTTTTCCTCCAGCAGGCCCAGGGCACAGGGTCCAGGGTTTCAGGTTTTGACAAAGAAGCGCCACAGTGTGTTTTGAAATTTGCCTGTGTCAGGTTGGTGCATTGTGGCTGAGTACTGGTCAGCACCTGAGTGTGATGCCCACACAACAGAGCATTGCTGAGTACATTGTGCTCACCATGACAGCACCCAACTCTCATGAACTGAAACAGTGCAGCGCTTTAGGTCCTGATTCTGCTGCCTGCTTTTACACTGATGTCAATTTCCTTCCCTCTACACAAACTTGCTGGCTTCAGGTCAGTCTAGTTGGCGCTTGCCTTGGAGTCTGAGCAGTGCCTTTCTCAGCCCTGCATTTCTTCAAGGCCAATCGCCAACTGTCTATTCTGAAAGTCAGCTGTGGGGTGGAGGAGCTTTTCTTCACAGGCCTTAAAAGTCAAGACCAGGACTGACTAGACAAATCTCAGTTCAGTGCTGTTGTTAGGCTGCAGCAGGCCCAGGGCACAGGGTCCAGGGTTTCAGGTTTCAACAAAGAAGCGCCACAGTGTGTCTTGAAAGTTGCCTGTGTTTGGCACCTTTGTCTTACCTTTGTGTGTTCTCTTGGGGGTAGTGATGTCAAATCCTTACATCACGCCTTACCAGGGAGGTGGTTATGTGTGGCTGCAGGGTTTCAACTTGGTGAGGCACCGCCAGCTATGCGAAATCTTCATCGCTTGCGCTACAGCTTTTAAAGCTGCTTGGAAGGTTGCCAAAGGCAGCCTGCCTTCTGAGCCTGGCTGCAAGAAGAGAGAGATTTGGACTCTCAAGCAGATGTGCCATGTGTGGGACTTTTTGAAAAGCATTCGCACACTAGCAAGAAAGCGCTCGGTGTGTGTAGGGAAAGTGGCCCTGAAGCCACTGCGAAAGTAGTGAGCTGCCTGAATTTCAATTAGTTCTTGCTGGCATAGTCTGGCTCCACTGCCCTTGATAGAGGATCTGAATCCTTTGTTGTTGGCAACACCATGGAGCCAAGCAACACAGTAGGGTCATTGCTGCAGGGGTTGGGACAGCAAAAAATGCAAGCTGCACTGTCCTGTTCAATACACCCTGGGATTTCACCATCCAGTAGTGTATTCACAGGTCATGGCGATCCTACTTTTCACTTTTCAAGCTTATGTGAAATCACACAGCATTCATTACATACAATACACCTCGGGGTGGTGAAATCCATTGGTGAATTCTTAGGTCGCTACGCCCTTTCATTTCACTTTCCTCCAATTCACCCTTGGTTCGTGCAAACCATTTTGACCCTAAGAGTTTTTTTTCCAACCCTTGGCATCTGTCTCAGGTGCTGGCCAATGGCTGGTCGTCCTCCAGTTCCTGCTTTGGAAGCTGTGTCTCAATGGCTGAAGGAGGAAGGGCCAAGGAATGAGTGGAGGAAGCTTTCACATGCAGCATTTGAGGCTGAAGGGTGCAGCAGCAGAGTACTGAAGGGTTTGTTTGGTTTGTACGAACCGGGAGTGAATTGGGGGGTGGCCCTACCTCCTTCTTTTCATGTGCTTCCAGGCGGGAAAGCTTTGTGCTAGTGGAAACGATTTGACCACCTTGGCAGAGTTTGTCTTCCGGGGTCTACCTGCAGATGATGTGCCAGCTGTGGCTGCCCCAAGTTTTTTTCAGCCCTTCACCTGTGCAGCTTTGACTTGCCCAGGCGACCATGGCTGCCTACTTGCTGTATCGCAGCCGGTGTTTGCCTGCCAGATTTTCTCCAAAAGCTTTGCCTTTGGAGCTGCTGAAGCATTGCAGCCCTTTTCTGGAGTTGAAAAAAGGTATACCTTTATCATTTCATCATTGCTGTCAAGGCTCTTACCTGCACACTGTGTCAAAGAAGCCCAGCCTTGAGCCAAGTTTTCCTATTTAATTCCTATTGTGCTTTCCAGGACTTGCAGCCCTGCCAAGGCCAGGATCGCACTGCCAAAGCCTTGAGAGCTCTCCTGCGGCAGGAGACTTTTGCTTCCCTAGACCCAGCTGAGCAGCTGGGCTTCATTGTCATGGGTGCCTATGTGCGGGACTACAGGCATGCTGCGGCATGCTTCCAATCTATGCACTCACTGAGCAACAGCACAGTCCTGTGCATCCAACATTTGACCTGCCTGCCAGGCTTGCAGAGTTCTTTCTCCGGTGGGTCCGGGGCACAGGGCACCAGGGTCTTTGCTTGGCCAGTGCCTTGGTGGCCTTTTTCCGAGAGACCGGAGGACCAGGCCAGCGCAGGCGTTTGCTACCTGCCAAGACCATTGTCCGGAGATCCATTGGCAAGCAGCGGAAGCAGGCTCATTGGCTGTCACCACCATGTCTGACAGGCAGTTTGGAGTTGTGGCTGACAGGTACCAGCTGTGAAAAAGGCCACTATCCAGCCCAACACTGACATCAACTCATTGACTTTGCAGACAGCCTTAGCCATGACAGCTCAATTTTTGGATGGCCGCGTTCATCAGATGATACTGGAAGTAGATGGTGAATGGAAAGTGCATGGGGGCATGCCCCTTGCCAGTCATGTTGTCTTTTTGAGCAGTCAGTTTTTCTGCAATCTTTGAAGCCTAGTTGACCATCATCAGTACTAGGAGATTAGCCAATGCTCAGGCTGTCTCGGCTTGAGATGCGGGCCAACAAGCTGATGCCTGTGCACATATGCCAGACCTTGTTTTGGTTGCAGAGGTTGGCCAGCCCCCAAGAGTGCGATCAGGTTGAATGATTTCTGAATGGATTTCTGGCAGCAAAGCAAGGACTAGTCAAGTTTGCCAAGTTAGCAGCACAATGCAAAAGATTTGGTCAAAAAAGGTTGCGAGTTTGACCAAATACTTGGGCTGCAGGAATGGCACTAATGCCAAAGCATTTCGATGCTGGAGTGCTTGCCCAGACCCGGCTCAGATGCTGCAGCAAGTGCTTCTGCAGTTGGAGAGTTGCCGAGAGGCACTGCCTTCCAAGAAGCAAGAGATCAGGAAGTTGATTTCTGAGCTCACTGTAGACCTGGTCACGGTCACTTCTTGCAAAGTGCTGCAGGTTCTTAAGAGTCTCGGTTTTTTCCGGCATTGGCATGTTTGTTGTACACCATGCTTGATAAATCAATGACATTGCAGCTTGGTAGCGCTGCCAGCATTGTGCTCAGGAACTTCCTGTTTCGCAAGCGGAGTGCCTCAGCTTCCAGTCAATTGTGTGCAGACTTCCGTGGAGTTCTTTGATTGCTGAGATAATTGGTATGCTGTTGAAGTTCCAGACCTCAATCCATGGGTCCATGCTGCTTTGGCCAGGAGGTGCAGTCAAACCCGTCATTCTATATGGCATAGCTGTAGCGTTGCTTTCACGCTAATTTGAATATTCTTGGCCTTTTTGCAGGAGGGGTGTGGCTTTATGAGTTGTTGTATGAGGCCAGCTGTTCAATTGCAAATTTATAGTATTCGGCCTGCAGTCTTTGTGACATGGGCACCATGGTATACTGTACTCAATGCCAGGCTGCAGGGCACTGGGCACCAGACATTGGGCCAAAAAACAGGACTGTCCTTGAATCCTTCAATCATTCTTGGGTACTGTATCTTCGGCATGTCCTGCGCATTGTGATTGCATGCTTTTCTTCTGCAGCCGTTTTGTTGTGACCCAGCCTTGAACATTTTGCACCATGGCTGCTGGCGGCAAAACTGCCCTAACCATCCTGGGCTATGCAGCTTGCCCATCCCAGACTGGGCTGGCCCTGTGGTGAGTGGCTTGGCGCCGCTCCCTGAATGTGACAGGGCTTCGGGCAGCGCTAGGGCTTAGGGCACAGGGCTCCAGGCCTCAGGGTCTGCTTAAACACAGTGCCACCGGCTTTGCAGCCCACATGTCAGCTCGGCTCCGACTTTTGAGAGAGAGCCATTTGCAACTTGTTTTGCAAGCTTGCCATCCTGAGCCTGAGTGTAGGGCCTGGGCTACTTTTTGAAGATGAGAGGGAACGCTGCGAAGCAGCTAAAATTCTTAGGCCATTCCTGGACATAGCCTTGAATGGAGCACGTCAGTCCTATATGGCTGGCTGAGGAAGACTGGGGAAGCAGTATGTCAGAAAAGTTTAATCTCATGCGTTGCATAAAAGCAGTGGAGAGGCAAACTAGCAATGAGACGTTTTGTCATTGTTAAAGACATGTTATTTTTGTGTTGTTTCTTCTCGGTTGCAGGAGCTGTGCGCAATCCCTACTGAGACACTTCGCCTCAGGCCACCCAAGCAAGCATTCACTTTGCGCAGCCTTTCAGCTCCTGCTTCTTGCCAAATACTTCAGGAATCGCTTGCAGAAGCTGCCTTGGCCAGGCCTGGGGTTACAGGACTGTCCACCTTGCAGCCCTGGTTGCCTGATTTCCGGTCAGGTTGGATGATGCCAGATGGAAGCGACCAGCAGAGTGGCAGTGGAGTAAAAGAAGCGACCAGTGGAATAGCCAAAATTTCATAGGATTCCTTAATATTTTTCTAGAGCTCGAAATGAGAAACCAAGATTAGTTGCAACACCTCGCAGAGAAACCATGCAACAATCATTTGGCCGTAAACCTCTCGTGTTGCTTAACTACGGAAAGCCTCCTCACGCTCTACTCCCCCCCAGCCCAAAAAAGCACACAAATACTGTAATGGGCCTGCCAGTAACTGTCACTGCTGGGCGCGGAGGGGTGATTTTCTTGGTCGCACCCAGTGCGGATTTGTTGTTGGACCGAGGCCATGCCTGCTACGACATATACACATACTATGATAGCCCCTGGGCGAAAAAGAGGATGTTTGGAGAGTGGATTCCGTGCATTAGCCTTTTTGTCCAGATGGGATGATGGAAATGTAACTTCCACTGACTCCTGCTCTCGGAGGTGGTTACTACTGGATGTTCTTGACGCATATCTCCTTGTGGTGTCAAGTTGTTTGCAGCGTCTGCCTGGTCACTGCAACGATGACTGGCATGAGAGCGTTGAGAAACGACTGGCCGACAGCAGCTTGCCATGAGTAATCAACCCAGACTGGTGATATGGCAAACCCGTCGAAGCAAATGACACAAACCCAATGGGATCCACTTATGCAAAGCTTACAGTATGTGTACTTATACATATATATATATACATTTATATATAGACATATACTATTTATAAAAATATTGATTCGGCATTTAATGATAACATGTGGACTGTGTTAGATAGCGGAGCAGCAGAACTCAATCGCTGCTCCACCCATCAACAAGCAATCACATTGACCACTCAAGCCTTTACCCTTCTATCGGATTCTACTTGCCCCTGGTGCATTGACTGTATTTTGCAGCACACCAGCATGACGTTCCTTTTGAATCGGTGTTTGCGCGTGAAATATGAGGAGAAGTCTGAGCCTTTAATTTGTCGAGTTGCTCTCGCCTTGTTCTCCCTGCAGTTACCGCGACTCGGCAGTTGGACTTGCCTTAATTAGGCTCAGAGATAGCTTGTGTTCACAGGAGTGGGCCGGTTTCCAAACAATGCTGAAATGACTTCTTGCCAACCTCTCAGGTTGTCATTCATGGTGGTGACAATGTACTGGTCCCTTGAGCAGCCGGTCTGGGACCTTCCTGCAGGCAGGGGCTGCACCAACGCTTTGGCCTGCGAGTTCACAAGAAGGTTCACAAATTTGTGAAAACGATGCCACAAATTTTTAGACGGGAGTACTAATTACGTTTCTACCTTTTGTTTTGTGGTGGGCGCGTTATATGAAATCCGATTTATTATGCATATATGTTTGTGTCAGTTTGCGTGGACCATTTTTGATATCTTGTTTTTTCAATATGGATTGTGCAGCTCAACAGAATAGAAGTTCGTAGGCACATGTCTCATGTCCATCAACACCCATAGCGAAGATGTTGCACAAGAACCCCCCAGTACACAAGCTTGTGTATATATGGATGGCATGGAAGCAGGCCAGAGAAAGCCCGCGGCCGCCACGTAGTGATACATTCAACCCTGGGAAGGCATCCGCGAAAGCTAAACGCCCAGGCTACTTGAGTGTCATGCGAGCTGCGTCGGATACTCGTTCGAGTCTCTCTCTCTCTCTCTCGACACTTTGGATTTGGGTTTGCTCGCAATGCCACACACACACAGGCCTCCAAGCAGTTACTGTAGACAGAATCTTGCGTTTACATCATGTTCCACATGCAAGCAGATGTACAGATGTACCAAACGAGCTGCTAAAGATGCAGGTTCTTTATGGACGATGCTTAGGACTTGCTACCTGTCACCTTGCTTGACACTGACACAGTGCTTGGGTGCTCCCCCACAAGCATCGCACCGGGGTTCTTGGATTTCGGGCCGGCAGGCTATCACTCCTCTTATGAGAACTTGTACGTCCACGGACTTCAAAGCATCGGAGTCTTGGTGACCTTTCTCTTTGGGAGACTGAGCTGCAAGGGGGCCCGGGTCTTCGGCAGCCCCGGTCGAACGCAGAAAAAGTCTGCTCCGCAGGAGTTCCACAGTCACATTTTGTGGGACAGGTCTTGCTTGGCCTTTTGGCATGCTTGGAGCCAACAGAAGTAAGTACAATGAAAATGCCGGGCCTATGTGTCCTGACATGTTGTGGCAGTCTTCAGATCAGGCCGTTGGGACAGTACCTATTATATAATCATTCATCATCAAAACCGCTTCGAAGCAGCTGTAAGGAGAATTCCCTTTCGGGTGAGGCAGTGGGTTTGGCTCATGCTGTGCGGTGCCACTCGGCAGATCTTTTCCACAAGTGCCGGTAGTCAATTGAGGGGGTGTTGAGGTGTTTTGGTATGTTGTGGTATATGCAAAGTCACCGCCGCAATAACGGAACCAAACAAAAGCTACGTCGATGTACATCCTGTGAAACCGATCGCACAGCATGGATACAGGCATGAAACAACAACTGGATTGCGGCATCTGATAATTTGGTGTAGCCACTAATTTGGTGGAGCCAGCGGCATATTTGGTGGTTCAATGGCATCAAGTGGGATGTTTTTTCTTGTCTGCTTTACAAAGCTTGGTGGGAAATGCGAAACATTCCTCGAAAGAAAGATCTGGTACACCGGTGAAATCTAACATCTCTAAAAAAATGAAAACAGAAAAAATCCTTGTGCCGTGTTAGTGTGGCTGCTTTTGGCTAGTGCGTGTCCTTAAGATTTGGATCTATGTTAGTATTGAAAAGCTGCGGAAACAAACCGGAGAAATCTGGGTAAGGTTGGACGCTGGAGAGTCTAACGTGGCATAATCGAAAGCATGTTTCGAGCCACCTCGGGTGGTCTACGTTGCTTGTTGGCCATCAGGCATATTCTATGTTAGCATCTGCGGTTCCGCTGCAGAAAGTAGCCATGCTTACTTGAGAGTGTTGTATGTTAGTCTCCAAAAACCACATAGCCTCAACCACATAGGCTCAACCGGTGCTTTTCTATTTCCCCAGGAGGCCACCGTTGCAGGTGTGCCATGTTAATGAGCACTAACTTCGAGACCCGTGTTCTATGGAAGATTTCCCCGGAGTAAGTCAGCTGCTTCAAACAAATGGAACGGCATGATCCAGATGTCTTCTCCAGAGCTTTTGGTTGTAAGTCCTACCCCACGCCCCCAACTTGCATAAGACTGCTTGCCCCTGTTTTGGGCATTGGATGGGAGCACGATTGTGCCCGTTTTCCTTCAGCGATCGACCGCCAAGATAGAAATTGGGCATACAGCCACCGCCAGCCATGCCACGTGATCCCCCCTCTGGCTATATTAGCTCCAACTTGTTTGCCAAGGTCGTCTACTGCACCTGGACTTATTTGCACTTTTTGTTGCGTATTGGAAATTTTGGCGGCTGCTGCTTGTCCAAAATAGCTGGCCCTCAAGATCAGGATGTGGCTGTGATGCAGGGGCCGCCGCCCCTGGTTCTCAGTGTGCCGAGCTGTGCCGTGCAGGCCCCAAGTACCCCAGAGATGAGTGCCCCATCTATGCAGTCTTCGACTGGCACAAAGGCAAGTTCCAGATGCGTAGTTGTGAAATCCTTTGTTTCAATATGGTGGTTAACAATTTGCACTTCATCGTGCACCATGTTGCATCCTATGGCACTATGTCAGCAGCAGTTGATGTAGGCTGCATGTGCTTCCCAGCACTGCCAGGCTTGCATACACTGATATTGGGCTGCATGCTGATTTTGGTGGCTTGTCCTTTAGCAGCTTGGATGCATTGTCAGCCACCCCACAAACTCGCAAAGATTGCCTACATAGTCGTCATTCTGTGATGGATTATGGTTTACGCGCCCACAGGTGATGTCAATTTTCTGGCTGCTTGGCTGGGTGCGAGACTGGCTGGACAAGCCTCACTCAGGGCAATTTGAGGCTGATGAACAGGCTGATGAACTGTGTCGCGGGCAGTGCAAGCTTCTTGTGAGGTCACTCTTCTCTCTGACAATCTGTTGCAAGATCCGCTGCTGGAAGCGGCATAGCATGTCACAGCTGCATGACAAGCCAAGCATGCTGCAGCACACCGTGTGCACCCTCATCAATCACTATATAGTCCGCTTGTTGGTTTGTTTATGGCATCACCTCAATTGGGTGTCATCCAACGGAAATCCTAGCGGTCCTTGTCGTGGGATTGCAGGAGCCAAGAAAACCCTACGTGGAGGACTCCTCGGAGGAGTCGTCTGAAAGTGAAGGGCCTTGCTAACTTGGTGACTCGTCAGTCGAGTCCTCTGAAAGCAAGGTGGGATTCACACAGGGTAGGCCTTAGGACGGCAGAGTTTGGGGAGTAACTATATTTGTGGACCTCCAGGCTGCAGCGGAGCCCTGGAAGCCACCAGGCACACCCAGGCCATGGCCGATCTTTCAATGCTGAATGCTGAATGCTTTTGGAGCCTTGCTTTTTGCAGGTTTCCACTTCATGACGCTCAGGTGGCTTGACCCCCAATCTTCTTGTACTACAGAGCCGTTCTTGTAGCTCGGGGCGGCCAGAAGTGCCGCTGGACCCATTTTAAGCGATGCAATGCCAATCGTGAAGAGCAGCCACTCCGACCTGAGGAGAAACGGTCGGTGGCTGCAGACAGTGAGCTCCGCGTCAGAGAGTGAAAGCAATTCCCAGCGGAGGCCGGTTTGCAGCGTGCAGCCGCTCTCGCTCTCCACGGCGGGACGAGAAACCGACCGCAGGCAGAGGTTCCTTTTTAATTTAGTTTACTCAGTGATACTCTGTGTGTGTCTTATTCTTTTCCTCTCCCTCTCTCTATCTCTCCCTGTTGCCTCTCCTTCAACACATGTGCAGTAGGTGGATTCTTCTCGTGTCAATCACAGCTGAAGATCTTAAGCTTTATTTATGTCCCATGCAGCTGTGGTTTCCGCCTGACCTTTGCACCCAGCCCTCGGATTGCACTGTCAGGCAAAGACAGCCACACATTGCATGATTCCCAATTGGATGGCGAATCCATGGAGGTGCTCCCCTGTTGCCGGTGGTTGGTTAGAGGAACGCACTTGCCATCAAAACAAACTTCAAGAACGCATCCCGCATTCCCACAATGGAGGCCATCGCTATTAGGTAGGGGGGCACAACAGCCTTTTAAGAAAGTCCTTTCATGCACACTTTTCAAACCCCGCACCCTGTTGGGCAGGATCAGATTGGGCCTTTGGGCGACACCCAAATTGACGAGGCTCGGCATGGTGCTTTAAGAGGCTCCAGTTCAGGTCTCTGAAGGAATTGTAACACGAGTGTCGCGTGCTGTTGTTTCCATACATTTCCATACCCTTACTTGTGCTTGAATTTGCTTGAATTTTAATCTTCAAGCCGACTTGAAAACCACACTCCTGATGAATTCCTTATGTGAGGCATGCTCAAAACATCTCAAAACTATGGTAAAAGCGGCTCCTTTTGGATGTCCCGTTGATGATTTTTGCGGACGTGCTCAAAATCCGAACGATGGACTTGCTATGCTTCTTGAACGAAAACCGAACGAGCACCGAGAATTGGACGAAATGCCTCGCTAGGCGAGAGGCCGTGTAAAATTGACCGTGGCTCATGTCCATGTCTCGCGTCGTCGGAAATGCTTTACAGATTGCACGCCGCCTAGCTGTACTGCGCCTTAGGCCCCAGAAGTGGCTTCTTGGAGTAGAGGCCGCCGTGGAGATGCCGATTTTCCACCTGGTTGCAGATTTCCCACTTGGTTGAGTTCAAAACAAGGTTGATAGCTGCTGATCACTCATCCTTCATGTGACTTTTCAGCATTTGCATGGGTGTTGTCATTGCGAGAGGGATCAGCGCAATCGATGCGGCACCCAAGTGTTGGATTCTGCCAAGCCGCTCGGCTGTAGAAATGTCCAGGGCGCTGCGACGCTGGAGCAACAGCGGCACCATCCGATGGAGGCGGCTCCTGGGTCGGACCCTTGCCGTTCAGAGACCGTCGACAGGCCCCGCACCACAAAAGTCACGTGGCACTCTGGACATGCCAAGCCAACGGCTACGATCCATTCCGCAAGAAGCCCGCTTCGGCCCCAGAACTGTGCTGCCAGGCTATGATGCTCTCCACTATGCGGACACACAGGCTTGACTCTGGACCGAGCTTGGAATTTTTGATCTTTCCAACCTTTGGAGCTTTGGAGAGGGGCTTGTGCTGAAACTTCAATCTGCCCCAGTTTGTTTCACATGACATGGAGATTTCCAGCTTGTTTCGCTTACACAGTTAGCAAGAGGATGGCCTGGGATTGGTCCTTCACTCATGGCCATGCCGGCGGGCAGGTGGTGGAAGACTTGCCAGATCCAGAGGCATCGGGCAGAAGTGTTCGGTTTTGATTCGAGTCAAGGAGCACACCAGATTTAATAGTTTAACGAATTTATATTTTATATAGATATATATATATATACTGTATTATAATGTATTATATATAGTAGTTTTACTTGATTTAATGTGTTTTTGCAGGCTCTACAACAGCCGCCTCATACTGCCTCCCTTGCCCTGAAACATGCCAATCAAGCGCGGCATTAGCAAGGTGTCGAAGCTCGATGAGCTGGCCGAAGTCCAAGGGAGACAGCCAGGACACACGGAACCCGAAATTTTTGACCTGCCGCAGAGTGCAACTGAAGGATTTGTGTTTGCGATTTCCTTTTGCAGGAAGCCAACACAGTTCCCACTCGCAAATATCTGGCACTGCCAGACTTCGAGGCAAGGTGACAGAAGGATGTGACCTGAACACTTTGGACCCAAACGCAATTTTTTGGGCCAATGTTTTGAGATGAATTATGTCGAACCATCATGAACTGTCAACGAAGGGTCTCACCTGCACTCGCCTTGCGAAAGGCTCGTTGCGAACATTTTGCGGACTCATATTGGACTGCAATGCCAGGCGTGCCGATATTTGTGGACCTGGCAGCTGGAAGGAGAACATGTACAGAGGTGGGCATTATTGCGTTAATGGGGAGCGAGCCGCGTCAGACAATGCTGAGCAAGTTGTTTGCGAATGACAAATCCAAGTCTTTGTGCAACCTCTTTCTCGTTGCTGCCGCACTCCAGATGGCAGCCTTTTGTCAGGATTCTGCTGAAAGCCAGCTGTCTGAAGGGGGCACGGACCATTGATTTGTGTCCGCATGTGAAAATGCCAAGCTTATCCGAGCGTGCGGAGTTGCCAACTACAACCAACAGGTCAACAAGATCTCTTTTGTGAGCCAATACTTGTTGACAACAGCTTCCGTTGGTTGCCAATACTGGATCTGAGGCCGGAGTCTGCTCAAGTACGCTGTTCCGTGGTGAGGGCTTGTGCTCAGGCACCGGTGCGTTGGGTGGGTTGGATGCGTTCCCAAATGGGATGGTTCGGTGAATCCTTGGCGATTCCGGAGCTTTCCACACACAAGCCGTGGCGCAGAGTGAGTTGGACAGAGTAGCAGAGGGATGCCGTGGTGTCAAAAGAGGGAAGGATGCCTAGGAAAGCCAGAGTGACAACTGTAGACACTGTAGAGAGATGCAGAGAGAGAGAGAGAGAGAGAGATAGAGAGAGAACATTTTGGGTGACTCTGTGACTGCAACATGGTTCGATGATGCTTGATGCGTTTGGTACGCGAAATGGCATGGTTTTATTGCGCAGGCAGATCAGTGGCAAATTGCTGTTTGATGCTCAGATTATGTGGTGTTAAAACTTGTGGGGAGGTCTATTGATCTCAGAGTATGTGAGAGAACCGAATCGCCCAAGCTGAGGTTGAACTTCTGCGTGAGACAAAAGGCTCAGTTTGACAATTGTGTTTTGAATTGCAGTTGTGTGGCATGAGTTAACGCCAAAGTCCATGACATTAGTGCATCACCCTGCCAGCTTCAGCATTTAAGCACACACATACAATAATTTACAGTTTGCCGTTAAGTTGTTTTGGCCTCCTTACCATTATGTCGCACAAGATCTGAATCTGAAGATGTTTGAGTTCGTGAGGCAGGAGAATGAGCGGGGCTATATACACTCACGGGACGTAGTCTAGATTCAGGATATGGCAGTCGTTGAACATCCACCTGCTGGAAGAACATGCCAGCATTTCTTTGGGCCTACTTGGCTCAAAACCTCTCAGGCTAGGCCTATTCCGCGTTGCTTCGCGTGCAACACGCGGACAGCAGCCGCATTATTGGCCAGACAGATAAGTTCAGCAAATATGTAGGCCGTATGCCTGACCTCATGGAACATAGCATGTTTTGAGTATTCTAGCTTGAACTAGACAACTGGATGCACATTTACACATATTCTGCAGATGGCGAGTGGCTCAGATGTGTTCAGAGCTGCGAGAATCGGCAAACAGCCGCAACAAGCCGAAGAATACACATGTAGGTAGACTGATGGGTCTGGGGAAATGTCACCAACGCCATGCCATGCATGGCTAGTGCCGCAGACGAACCCTGACGCCCCCGTTGAGATTGGATCTGGCGTGGGCTTGGTTGCAAATGGTAAGATGCAGGTGAGATATATAGCCTTTCTGTACAAACCTACCTACCTACCTACCTACCTCCCTACATCCCTACATCCCTACCTGCCTACCTGCCACCTACATCCCTACATGCCTACTTACTTGCCTACCTGCCTACATACCTACCGACCTACCGACCGACCGACCGACATACATACATACATACCTACCTACCTACCTACCTACCTACATACATACTGTGTACATACATACTGTGTACATACATACTGTGCACATACACACTACATGCCTACACTACCCACCTACATTATATACCTACATTATATGCCTACATTACATGCCTACACTACCTACCACCTACCTTCCTTTCTTCCTTCCTTCCTTCCTTCCTTACATGCCTGCCTGCCCGCCTGCCCGCCTGCCTGCCTGCCTCCTACCTACCTACCTACCTACCTTCCTTCCTTCCTTCCTTCCTTCCATACCTCACATACCTTACCTCACATACCTTACCTTATATACCTTTCATAATACCAACATACCTACATGCTTGTTTTGAGAGTCGTGAGGACTTTGAATTTCCATTCCGCTGCATTTTGTCACCCTGCACTGAACTCAGCAGCACCACCTGTGAGGTTTTGATTGGCAGGAAAGAGTGCTGCCGGATCAAGATCACAGGAGCCACTGTCAGCGCGGTTCAGTGTGAGGCTGGACATGTGAGCTTTGACTGAGCCGTTTGGCAGAACTTCTTGTGACTGAGAGGTGAAATGGAATGCGGAGAAGGATATTTTTGAGCTCACAGACCGCAGCTCCAACGGCACATTCCTGAATGGCCGGCAGGTCAAGCATCCGACGCGAACCTGAGCTTAGCACAGGATGTTTCTGCAAGTGTTAGTTATTATATACAACAATCTAGATAGGGTGCGTGACGCGCGAGTGGCGGCCCTGTTTTTACTAAAAGACGAAACGCGTTCTCTCGTGTTTTCCTTGCTGGGGGGGTTGAAAAATAGGGGGCCCACAGGCAACCTCAAGAAGCCAGCTCCGCTAAACGCAACAGCAGCACAAGCAACATGCTTTGCTGCAGCACATGTGTTCGTACGAAGTGCAGGCATGCTTGAGTTTTCCCTCTGCAGCTGCAGGGGTGCACGATGTAGTCACGCAATGTCACGCATCAGCGCCAAAAAGTTTTCCTTTTTTTGCAACCCGTAAGAAGTTTGAATGCGGAGGAATATGCGAAGATAACGGAAAGTATGATTGGATGCACCGGATAGGACTTGATGACACCAATGACGATGCTTTTGCAGCCAATTTTAAACTTAACTTATATATACAGAATGTTTTGATCACCAATGTTGTGCAAAACCGAAAACTGATGGTACTGTTACTGTATGACTAAGTAAGGATTTCCCAGGGCCGCACAGAAGTTCTATCGAAGCTGCAACTGTGGATGGCTGTCACTTCTACTGTACGCATCCTACTTGTACTTCCTTCGCTCAAGACTGACCATTTGATCGCATTTCTCCTCCCCAGGACTTGCCAGTGGCGATCAAGTGCAGCTAACGAAGAGATGGCAGCAGAATCCTGCACTTCAGACGCCTGTTTGGCATAACTCGGGCATGACATGGCATGACCATGATGTGGTTCCAGGATGGCATGCGTGGTTGCAACATGAAGTTGTGAGACAGTGGGACACGGACTTCAGACATCCTCAGACTTGTGGTCCACTGATCCTGCCGTCACACGCTGCAGGCAAATGCTGGGATGACCCAAGAATCATCCTGAAACTGTTTGATAGGGGGTGTTTTGAAATTGCTAGATCTGCCCACAGCCAGAGCCATATGGCTTCGACATCCTCGACATCCCTGTGGTCTGACTTGGTGTGTGTGGCTTTAACTTTGATTCCAACGGTCTGAGTACTTCTTGGTTGGGTTCCAGCTTGCCGCGCTGTCATGGTATATCGGCTGTATCGATGCAACTGCAAAGTGCGTTCTATTGTGGTTCAACCCTAATGCCTTTTTGTGAATTGACTTGAGGGATGCACTGCGAGGGGATTTTGTCTAGTCTTTTTTTCTATGTTTGGGCCCATGTTCTGGGTCGCAAAGAGCCAGGGCAAGGCCGCTTTGTCTTTGCCATCCGAGTCATCTGAGGTATGCCTTTGTCGTGTCTTCAACCTTCAATCATCGAACATGTGGGAGGGAAGGCCAGGCATGGTCATGCCGTGTGTTCCACGTCCGGAGCGTGAGCAAAATACTTTCTGGCCACTTGTTTTTGAGCCTAGAGCGTGCTTGACATATATATATATATATCATGCCCCCTGATAATTGTCGGCGACACACCCCAAATCACATAAACTATCAAACACCCCATGAGAGTTTTGCAGGCGCTCCCGTCAAAGTGAAGGAAGCGCCGGCAGACTCAGTTCCTGCTGGAGCTGAAGTTGCCGCGGTCAGAAGTGAGAAGGAGGATGCTGCTTGACTGTGAACACATCAGTTGTGCTTTAGGCATTTTTCTCAGGCTACAGGGATAGAGAAGCTCTCGTGTACTTCTGAACCATCACCATTCAAACTCCATGGAACTCCAAAGGGTCGTTCTGAGAATCGTCATTCTTGCGCCTCAACTGGCACAGTCACTCACTGGTTCCAGGCGACTGTTGGTGTTTACACTGATGGGACCCAATTGAGGAAGTGCGACAGGAAGAGAAGAGCGAGGCAGATCAGGGTCTATCATTTTCCCCATGGATGCCTACTCAAGTGTACAATCTGAACGATGTAGTGTGAGCACCAGTAGCAGACCTGGATGGAGGAAGATCTTTCGAAGCTGAGACAAAGCCTGGCCGAAGCTGAAGCGCGCAATTTGTTTCTATCTTCAGAACTGGCCCAAGTTAAGGACAGCAGAATGCCCTTAGAGGGAAGCGATGAAGTTAATGAGCAGCTCTACAACTTGCCGACTCCAATTTCAATCATACAAGCCATTCCAGGAGCAGCTGGGAGCAGCTCTTGCTTGCCCTGTGTCACCCAAAGAGGAGGACGAAGAAAGGACTGCAAACTAGCAGTGCAAACTGTGTGGGGTGGATCGCAGAGTGTTCTTCGCGTGGCATGAGAAAGAATCCAAACGCACTTGAACCCCCGCAACCAACTCTGTGCCAATTGCTCCCATTTGTCCAGGAGCCCGCAACAGAAAATGCAGCTTGCAGCTCAGGTATGGCCCCACGCGCAGGTCGGTCAAAGCCAGTTAAAGTGTCCCAACAGTGTATCAGGTGGAGGACGCCTTGAAGGATGTGGCCCGAGAGGAAGGCATATTCAGCGCCAACAGGGAACTGATCGACGACTGTACCTGACTCAAGACGAACAGATGCGGTTCTCAGCATACAGTATTCGGGAACCCTTTTCTGAAAGTCAATCCGGATTGGTGTTTGGACCAAGGTAGCAAGCTCCAAGAAGACCTGGAGGCAGAGCTCAAGGAGCTCGGTCTTTGCAGCCTCGGTCCTGGGTGTTCATGATTCTGCTGCCTGCATAGGCAATGATGGGAGTGTTTAGTCGACATATATACACATTTTTAATGTCATTGTCATTGTTTGATGATTTTTCCAGAAACAAGGTTGTTTTGGCTCAAGGAGCTATTGGGAAAGCGTCGGGAAGACCTACTCAAGCAGAAGCGCCGATTCGAAGAAAACGCCTTGGCACAGAAGGCAGTGGAACAGCGAGTGCGAGAGCTCTGGCTGATTTGGGCAATTGGATGCCATTGGTGCGTATCCTGCTTGTTGCCCTGAGGGGATGAATCATGATTCGGTGTTTGTGGGAAAGCCCAGACTCCAGAAACCAAGGACATGGCTGCCATCAGACAATCAGAGATGAAGGAGGGGGGAAGATCAGGGGCGATTAAGGGCATAACATTAACAGTTAACATGATTGGAAGTTGGAAGGTCTTCCAATGAGGTTCTCCAACAAGTTTCCGCGCCTGAGTTTTTCAGCTCTTCGCATCAAACCTTGGTCACGGTTTTGCATATTTTTGCGCCAGCTTCAAGCAGGAACTGCAGCAGCAAATGCAGGGCCGCTTGGCATTCGCGGTTGGCTGCGACGGAATATATTGTCTCAGTTTATTCGGAGAAAGGTCAGTGGTGTCGATCCTTTCCATTGGCTCAGGTGTGGTGTCTGAGATCTACCAGCACTCCACTTCCCTGTCTCAGTGCATCCAAGGACGTGATCTCGAAATGGAGGAGGTGAAGCCTCACTGCCATGTCATGAAGAATCTTCATCCCGGCAAGTCACTCCCTTTTTTTTACCCAGTCTCAGGCGGTTTTGGGTGTCCGTGTGCAGAATATCATGCTTGAATTTGTTGCAAACTTTAGAACTTTGGCTAGGTCATCTCGCTCTCGGCGGAATCGCCTCCCAAGCGGTGCCGAGTGTCAAGCAAGGCAGCTGGCTCGGTTCGTGGGCTGCAAACTGGAACCCGGTCAAATACTTCTTGGATTTTCCACGTTATTCTAGCTCAGATGTCGGGGTATGAATCAGTGACGGTTGGCCGGTGTGAGACCATGTCTAGACGTTTCAGGCTTCTTTGATTCACGTGATGCTTCATGCTGAAGTAGTTGATCCATTTGATCGTTGTGGTCAGGTCAACGGGATGCAGACGAGTGAGTTTTTCCCGGCAACTATTGCACTGGGGTAGAGGAGCCCACTCCAGATATATATATATATATACCCTATTTGCAGAATTCAGGAGTCTAGTACTTGCATGTTACCTCCACAATCCACCACATGTTGAAGCAAGCTCTGGAGAGGGCGAATTTGGAGTGCTGTTGGCTCCAGTGCACCTGGAAGCCCACTCCAACTCCATTTGACCTGTGTTGCAACTGCATGTGTTGGGGTAAAACAGGTCTCCGGACAGTGAACGGTCTTTGTGCAAAATGAACAGGTCGACGGTGCAAGAAGATTTGGTCGTCCTTTGTGATTGTCCTTTCACTTTTCATTGCACGTTTCCGAGCAAGTTTGCAGATGGGGCCGCTTTGAAGGTGTGAAGATGGCAGTCACCTCAGAGTACATCTCGGCGAGTTGCCGGCACCCTGGAGTCTTGCATGGTTGACTGGCTGGGTTCTCTTTCACTTCTGCAATTCCACGCTGAGAATCATTTGGTGAGCATTTTGATAGGTTTGAGAAGCTTTAAAATAAATTGTTGTTTCTTGCATGATGCTTGAAACTTCCAGTGCATTTGCTCGGGCACGCCTGAGCCCTGACTTCGGGCACGCCTGAGCCCTGACTGACGTTCATGGTGTGAGGTGCTGCCATGATCGCGTGTCGGCCCTTAAGTTGAAGCTTCGAGCCTTCTGTTGCTGTTTACGTGGATTGGGGAGGCTAACGAAAGGGCTGTATTGTTGAATAGACCCAG
>CAXAMN010004503.1:348049-362579 GCA_963970005.1 Durusdinium trenchii
TATATATATATATATATGAGCAACCACGTTTATTTAGGCTTTACTAAAGTAGTCTACGGCATGCTCTATTTGTTTGTCTATCATCAGTATTTGCTTGTGAACGAGATAGGGCCCCCACACAAACGAGATACCTTGCTTGATGTCACTAAAGCAATCTGAACGAGATAGTGTGACTTGCTACTAAAGTAGTCTGAACGAGATACTGTGACATGACCTCCTGCTTAAGTAGTCTAAACGAGATAGGGCCCCCCCACATAAGAGATAGTGTATTTGAGCTAAGTACCAAATAAATGCCGTCGCACACATATATTATATATATGTGGCGTTTTTCACTTCAAAGTAACTGTTTGTCATATACCAAACGGTTCATGGTACAGGACATTGGCATTGAAGATGACTTCGACGTGGACTCCGAAGACCTCGACGGCGAGCTGATTGATGCATTACTAGAAGTTCTCAAAGGCGGCACTGTGCAGTTTTGGATAGTCTTGGTGGTCAGGCTGATTCCAAGTTGAAACCATTTGCGGCAGAGCGAGAGGCCAGAGGAACAGATCTAGTGTTCGATCTACAAAATTACGTTCTTGGATGGTTTTGGGAAGTTGTCGAAGGAGTTTAAACACCGTCCTGGATGTCCAGAGTGGGACAGGTAATATGGTTGTCCAGCGAAGGTTTTGTTTGTGGTGCCGCAATGGCAAGTCCATGTTGCAGGTGATGCTGCTCGATGTAAAGAGACTTGTCAAGCACTGAGATTGATTTCACATATATTATATATGTTGCGCTTCTGGAGAGGGGCCAAATGGTTTCACCATGGTTTCGCCACCGGGTTGAAGCGGGAGAAGCTGGGTGTTGGCTCCCATCTTAGATGGCCAACCTGTCAGAGAAGACATGGCTCTAACCATGTGAGCCAAGGAGCTGAAGCGCATTCGTCGCATGGGCGCTGTAGAGCAGAAGGTTGCTTTGAGAGCACAGCTCAAGATGCTCAGCCCGGAGGTGGGGTCAAGGTTGGCTTTTTGATGCTTTTTGAATCTCTTGGACCTTGGATAGACTTGCAGAGATTGGGATTGGCTTGTTTGAAGGAGGCAGTACCAAGATGTACCAAGTTGTTTACGTAACTCTTTGGGCATGAGTGGCTGGACAGCTGCTGCTCTCATTTGCCTCCATTTGCTGAAGTGCCTCGCTTTAGGACTTTAGGCTTCGGCAAGTGCTTCGGCAAGATAGGAATGACCATGCTTGGGATCACCCAACTTGCTTGCTTCCCCTGTAAAATCTGAGCGGCAGGAGCGTGAAGCGCTGGTGGGATCCGACTCTGAAAGCCTGGAACCCGAGGGCTGGAGAAAGAAAGAGTGAGCCTGTGAAGGTCTGGCCCCCTTCCTGGAGTGTGTTTAGCGGCTTAGCGGTAGCGGCTCTTTGGCACTTCCTAACGATCCACTTGATTGATTTTGATTGTTTGTGACTGTTCTGCAGCTAGGTGACCAAGAGGAAGAGGCCCGGGCTGCCAGGAGTATATATATATATTATGTATATAGATGTGGTTCTTGATGTATGTTCGGGGAGCGTGCTGGTCGTCTCAAGTCTAACCATTTGTGCACTGTCAGCTTAGTCACGTCAGCTTTACATTGGTTGTGGAGGTCAGTGTCCTCTCAACCAGAACGACAACGTAGAGATGACACTTGAGCCAAGACAAGATAAGGTAGGCACGGTAGGTGTACACACATATATATATATATGATTATATGTGTATATCATATACTGTAGTAGCCTAAAACTGCTCCCAGAACCGCAGTTGTATTTGATGCTTCGTATTGCACCCTTCGCCGTCACAGTGCATGCGAAGTGAGCTGTGCCGGCTAGCAAGACGAGGCCACAGCAGCCTCCGTGAGCTTGCCAAGCAATCGCTGTGGGAGAGAGCTTTGGCCGCTGTGCTGCAATCGAAGCAGCGCTATGCAGCCTCTGCTGGTATCACAGCTGCTGGTGGGTCCAGTCACTGGCAAGCAGCCCTCCTTTTGTGGGAAGCAGCAGCCGAAAGAGGCGGTATTTCTGCAACAAATGCCACGATCGCGGCACTTGGGCGGGCCTTACAGTGGGAGTTGGCAACTAAGATTTTGATGCGGAACGAGGCAGGTGTTGAGGGATATTCGTCTGCGCTCTTCACGGCTGGCCAGGTTTCGGCTTGGCACCACTGCCTTGCACTGTTGACGGAGATGCATCTCCACAGAGTGCAACACAATTCCCCGCATTGGAGCGCTACAGCATCTGCATGTGGGAAATGCTTCATGTGGGAAAGGGCCTTGGACTTGATCTCATTTGTTGATGCTAGAGGTCGCGTTCCAACGGAATTTGCCACTGCCATACTAAAAGCCTTGCAAGTCTCTCATCAGTGGGAGCAAGCTGTGCTTTCCTTGAGCAGCTTTGGCACACCTGAACTCGTCTCTACAGTGGCTGAAGCATGCCAACACGGTCATGCTTGGGAAGCTGCCTTGAGCATTGGAGCACTTGAAGCTGCTATGTGGGCTTCCGCTGCTGAGTCACAGTGGCAACAAACCTTGGCGCTTTTTGACACCACCAAGCTTGTCAAGAGTGACCCGGCCACCATACTCAGCGCCTTGGTGAAATCCGTGCAATGGCAAAGGGCTCTCCAGCTGCTCGAAACACACGATGGCGGAGCTGCCAAACTCACCAAGGTCATCCGGCGCAGTTTGATTCGAGCTTGGGGAGCTGGGCATCACTGGAGGTCTGCCCTCACAGGTCTCAACTCGAGATTCGACGACCCGTGGGCTGTGAGCAGCGCCGTGTGTGCCTGCCAGGCAGCAGGGCAAGAAGAAGTGGCACGCAACCTCCTGTCGCAATGCTTTGAACAAGAACGACAAAAACGGCCTCACCGCAAGGAGTTGCAGCTGCTGGAGCATCTTTTGTCATTGAAGCACACTCTTACAGATACTGCACGTCTTCTGAGTGCAATTGAGGACTTTGCGAAAGAGAATCGCTGGCTCAAGGTAGCCGGTGAGGATAAAAGCCGAGTGTTCCAGGCGGTCATTAAACCCAGTGACCAAGTGCTGGAACTCGGGACTTACTTTGGCTTCTCGGCTCTTCTCATTGCACAGCTCGGCTGCCAGGTCACAACTATTGAGGCCGATCCCTTCAATGCAGCTGTGGCCCAGAGGATTCTTGATTTGGCAGATGAGTGCTGTCCTTCCGGCGCCGCAAAGCGCGTGACAATACGTGTTGGTCGAGCAGCAGACTGGCTCTCCTTGGGAAACTTGGATCCGGTGGATGTCCTAATTCTGGATCACCGTGGTACCATCTACCACGAGGACTTGCGCATGGCGGAGCCCCTCCTTCGACCTGGAGCACGTGTCCTTGCAGACAATGTCCTGCATCCTGGGGCGCCATTCTTCGTCCACGATGTGAGAGACAGGTACTATGTTCAGGTTCATGCGTTGGAGGAGTTTGGAATGCCAGAGCTTGAGGACTGGCTATTTGTTTGTCAGCCCAAGTCATGGCCATTACCGCAATCTCCGGCCAAGCCAGCGGAGTTGAGACGCTGGAATGCTGAGGTGAATAAGAGATGTCATGACAGCCAGCTTGGCGCAGTTGACTGGCAAGAGCTACAAAGCCGCTTGAGGCCTTTGCTGCTTGACATGCTGGATGAAAGGGCCGAAATCATAAACTGGAAAAAGCATGGCAACTGGTGGCAGCAAGCAGGCAAATGCATGGTAAGAACTGCATGCTGCATGATCATGTGCTGTCATGCCATCTCACTCTTATAGATTCTAGATGTTCTAACTTTGTTGACACTTGATAGGTGCAGGCACCTTCTGTGAAGCTTGCTCCGGTCCGTTTCCTCAGCTTTACATGCTTTACCCCATTATATGCCTGCATCTTTGACAGTTACAATTAATCATTTGAACTTGATTTCCTAGCATGTTCTGGTTCTTCTGATGAAAGAACTTTCAGGCAGCGGCAGATTTGCTTCATTTCTATCATCCCTCAGTGCAGCCGAGAAGTCCCACGGTGAATCTCCCTCCTCACCGCAATTTCTCAAGCCAAAGGCAATATGACCAGCTCAGCCGCATGCAATATGACCAGCTCAGCCGCATGCTTTCCCAGGCTCAGATCGAGTGTTCTGCCGGGCACGAGCTGACAGCTTTCTCCGCAAGACCACCCGATTATCGGAAGTTTGACGGACCGCCAACTGGGGTTGGCTGTTTTGAAAGATTGTGAAGGACATGGTAGAACAAGAACGGCCTAAATTTCTCAGATCAAAGGTGCAAGCTTCTGCGCAGCACAAGTGCATATCTTCATCCATCCATCAAGACTGGCTTCAAGAACACCAACTCATAGACTCATAGACGACAAAACATGACAAGGAAAGCGAACAAATAAAACCAAATCACCCCCCCTAACCCTCAAAACTGGGGGGGGTGAGGACCTCTTAATGGGTAACTTACATTTTTTTGGTGGTAAAAATGTAAGCTGACCCCCCCCCCATGCAAAAATCGATATTACGTTGAGGGGGGATCCCCCCCAGGAATTCCTACGGAATCTCTAGAACTACAGTCAACGACGGTCCCCCCCCCAAGATTTGGCGTTGTACGGGAGAATATCCAGGTAAGATTCATAACATTCCCAGGAATGACTGAGACCATAAGCATACAACGGTACCAAAAACCGGATGCGGGGGAGGGGGGGGCCAAAATGTAACATACCTTTTCTGAGCCCCCGCCCACTTCAAACCCTATATAATTACTGGTCCCATGAGAGTTGGGACTTTACGGTCAGTTTTTAAAAATTGCTTTTGAGATGAGTTAGGAATTAAGTATAGTCAAACATGCACGAAACACCTGAGAAAGGATATTATGGATGACAAATGCAAGTCATACCCCTGGGTAACAGTGGGTGTCCGCGGGCAATGAGTTAGGAACAAAAGTGGTGTCGAAGGTAAAAAAGACATCTTTGCAGTTTATTGAAGATTATACTGTATAAATTATATACACATTTCCATATCCAAGTTTCCGTCCTAGAATTTAAGCCACAGTATGCCCGCGGCAGCTCCAGCATTCCATTACTAGTTCATGCGCACATGAGTTGGGACCAAAGTGCTAGCTTTTGCACAGGTATGCAAGTTTATGCTGCCAGGAAACGGTTAAGACTTAGCAGATGAGTTGTGCTCGACCAAACGACCAGGGCATGTTCCACAACTCCCAACCCACTGGGGACCAGTATAATTTGAGGGGGGTGATCAAATGTAACTTTGAAAAGGAGAGAGACAGAAGAACAGGCACGTGTCCATGGATTCATTCTCCAGTAGAGTAGAAGAGAAGCAAAAAACAAGTAAAGGATGATATGCACACATGTACCCAAGCATAATTCATGCTTATCGTGATTTTTGGAATCTGTGCGAATCATGTCAAAGATGGTAACCTCCAAAAATGTAAGCTACATGTTTGGACGCCCCTAAACCGGTGGTATGTACCTAGACATTGAAAGTCAACATATGAAAACTACAGAAGTAACGATGCATATGGGAAAAAAACAGTCAATGAGTGCGCATGCAAGGCCCCCTACAATCGAATGGTAACTGAGAACTAAGGAGGATATAAAGAAAGAAGCCAGCAGTAAAATGCAGTAGCAGATTCTCACGAGCGGCTCTGTCAGGAAGCGGGTAATGGTCCTAGGGCCCATTGGTATCCAGGAAGAAGGAAGGAAATGCAGAAAAGAACGGGAAGAGAAGGAAGAACGGTCTAGAGTAAAAAAGCAGAAAACACAGAAAGGCGGTAAGAAAATGGAACCTCCAAAAATGTAAGCTACATTTTTGGACGCCCGTAAACCGGTGGTATGTACCTAGACATTGAAAGGCAACATATGAAAACTACAGAAGTACCGATGCATATGGGAAAAAACAGTCAATGCGGGCGCATGCAAGGCCCCTACGATCGAATGGTAACTGAGAAGGAGGACATAAAGAAAGAAGCCAGCAGTAAAATGCGGTGGCAGATTCTCACAAGCGGCACGCTTTTTCATTTGCTTCACATCATCAGCTTACATTTTGTTTCCTTTCATGCACTCAGTGCACATATCTCCCAGCCTGAATAAGTGTAACTTACATTTTCTTTAAACATGTAAGCTGAAGAAAGGGGAGGTTCCCATGTTGGCTCATTTGCACGCCTTAAACAGTAAAATTACAATTTTAAGGTGCGCCCTCGTTCTACCTTAAAAATGTAATATTGCTGATTATTGCTGTACATTTTTAAAGTCAAAACCATAGGAAAATGTAAGTTACACATTAGGAGGTCTGCCCCTGCAAAGGGGCGGTGATAAAACAAACATATTTGCAGAGTGGAGGCCTGCTGACGTGCCTTGTGCATGCGGTTGTAAAGTCGCGTCGGCAAATGCAACCCTGACCTTCCCTGACCTGTGGGCAGGAGACGAGTATACCTGCGATGTGTGCGGCCAGGATGGCGAGTATCGCTATGGTGTCTACCATTGCACGAAGTGCTTCCAGCAAGGACTGGGATGACGCGGTTGCTGCACCAACGTCCTTCAAGAACGCCGGCAAATTCCTTCCATTAGCAGCGGCCTCCAACCTAATTTAATTTGACCAATTTCTCAAGTCCATCCTTAGCCTTTGAATCTAGACGGTTTGCATTTGCCTTGGCTGATAACGAGAGATATATTATAGGTTGAGCAGTGTTCCCTGATCACTGGCGCCGTTTGTTTGCTTCAGGCGGCCGGCAATTTGATGCCTGCCCATCTTGCGGAGGGCAGAGAAGCAGCGGAAAGACCAAGGGAAAAGCCAAAGCAAAAGCTGGAAAGAAACGCTGAAAGAAAATGGAGCGTTGCTGACAAGCTGACTGGAGCGACTAGGGCTTCTGTTCACAAGGTTTAGTCTTGCTAGGGAGGGCGCCCGTTGCAGTTGCACCATTTCGTTTTGAGCTGTCGGTGTCTTTCGTAAATGTGCTGCAGCCATATCAGATGCTCCAGGTGACTGGATCTTAAATTGTCGAACATATCTACGGCACGCCTGGGGGGCACTATTGGGCCTTTCGAATGCCACTCAGACCTTGCACAGCAACAACTAGGCCAACTAGGCACCAAACTAAGCCAGAAATGTGCATTGCCGCATGGCTTGTAGGAAAGCTTTGAACCGGGGGTGTTGACAAGCAGGTCACATCAGGCTGACGTAGCGAGAAAGCGGCGACAGTCTCAGTGTCATGTCAGTGCCAAAATTCAAGGCCCGGTGCCCCACGGAAGCGCCCCATGTTGCAAATGGTGTTCGAGAGACACGCAATACATAAAGTAATCCAGTCCGCCTATTAAAAAACGCGCCTCCCCCCCCTAATAAGGAAACCTCGGTCGCATTTTTTTAAATAGGGGGCCCCTGAAATCGTGATGGTGCAATACAGGGTCACCTGGAAAGGGTTTCAAAACCAAAAAGTAATCCAGGACAATTTTATATATAGAATCCTTTATTAAACTCGTATCAAAAATGCAAAAAAACCTCCAGATCGAAGGGTCTTCCTTTTTCCCTACAAAAGCCTTCATTAGAATTGAATAGACTAACAGCTAAAGCTTTCGAAAGGTGATGTCGCTGTGCCATGCGGTGTTGCATGACCTCGGTGGCAAGAGCGTTTGCGTGTGTCCGTGCCATTGGGGGAAGGAAAGCCTGCTGGTGTAAGCGCGGCGTGTCATGGTGGATGGACAGGCGGACAGAGGTGGGCAGTTACGGTTGTTTTGGGAACCTAACAAGAAAAACTTCCAAAATTGGCCATGTTGGTAGTTTAGTAGGCTTGAAAGGGCGGTAATTTATTTAAACACAAATATAAACCGTACTTAGGGGGATCCGACATGATTTTTTTGATAGGGGTCCGTTTTTTAATAGGTACTCGGGCTTAATAAAGATGCAGTCTTCGGATGTGTTGGTTTTAGACACTCTCATACGGAAGAGGATGGACTTACACGGCGCGTATGTGAAAGCCATGTGAAAACTTGTGCCTGTTTCTTCTATATATCTCAGCAAAGTGGGGTGATGAGCGCATGCAAAAAGAGAGCAGACAGAGAAACAAGTCCAGGCTATATGCTCAAGTTGGGATTGGGGACCGGCTGTTAACAAACACTCCTTGCCCCAGAATTTTGTTTTTTCTGCTCAGCAAGACAAACAGAACACTTTGTGACAATTATGCGCAGTCTACTTAACTTGGTGGAAGCCATGTCTTGAGTAGTCTTGAGCTCATGTTTCCCCCCAGCTGAGTTCGCGCTTAGGTTGTTCTTGTTGGAGACCAGTCCGTTGGCAAGACAGCGCTTGTTTTGCCTGGTGCCCCCAGTTCACTGGATGAGTGGTTTTGTCTCAGGAATTGGGTTGCCTCTTGAGTTGGCTTGGTGTGTTGGTGTGTTCAAAAAGTGTCTTCTTGAAGTCCTGAAACTGTTACTCGCTACTTCTTGAAGTGACTGACTGTTTGAAGTGACCATTCAGTGGCTTGCCCGAGGGAGGGGCATTCAGAGGAGTGACTTATCAATGTCCACATTCCATTTGTGATCATGCCAAGGCGTTATCTCAAGAACACATTTGATGAGAAGGCGCCGATTCACAATGATGACTGCCCAATCGATCATTTAGCCACCCAGGTAGGATTTGATGTGTTCCTGAGATTCAAGGAAGAGAGAGAGAGAGAGAGAGACACTTGTGGCAGGAGACACAGAATTCTTGAATCCTCCGAGCTCTCGACAGGTCGAGACGACCATTGGCATGGATTTTCAGACAAAGACTGTGCAGCTGCTGAATGGAAGCCGTTCTCCTGGTTTTGGGAAGCAATGATGTGGGGTATCGGGTATCGGCACCAGACATCAATGGAATGCCGCAAATGCGCACCAGGGCTGCTGACCAAATGTACGAGCAAAGTCCAGGATCGACGCCGAGGTCCAATAAGGCTGCAGCTCTGGGATACGGCTGGTCAGGACAGACTCACTTGCAACTTTGCAACTGGTCAAACTGGCTGCTTTGAGTGTGGCCAGCTGGCCCTGTGGCCCGTTGCTGTTGAATGTGTGCTGGTCAGCTGGTGGACGCGGGGACGGTGTCCCAATGTGTCCCATGGCTCCAGGAGCGCTTCCGCAGCCTGGTGAGTGGCTACATCCGGGATGCTGCTGCAGCCATTGTTTGGCCTGGGATTCTAGCTCTCCTGGTTTGCACTGAAGAGTTGCATAGCTATAGGCTCACAGACTCACAGATGCCATTTCTGTGTTCCACTTGAGCACTAACTGCAGCAGTGTCTTCCTTCATAATGACCTTATCAGATCATTACATAGCATGGTTTCAGCAAGAATTTTGCGTCGTCAGTTTGGGTTTGTTGGTGTCAATCCAGGTCGCCCTTCTGAGGCGTCCTTAACATTATATACATTTAATTTTTTCTTTTAGGATTCTTTCCGTTCCCAGTCCGGGTTTGTTGGTCGTTGGCATTTGTTTAATGAAGTGAGAGCTGAGTTACGACATCACCAGTCGTCAATCCTTCGAGAGCACCACGCAGTGGATTGAGGCGTTTTTGGCGGACGACGGCGCGCAGTTTTTGTGGGGTTAAGCCACAGACCCCCTCAAGCCATGGAAGGTCTATTATGTTTGGTAGAGGGTTGGGCCAGGGCTTTTGAACGGTTTTGACTTGCAACCATTTTATAGCCCTAGCCAATCGATGAGATGAGATACAAGGTGGCTTGCGGCACGGTCTAACAGTGTTTGGAACCGATGCCCACAGATTAGCTTCCCGACATGTTCGATGCAGGAAGTGCGGCAGTCGCGAGGGGAAGAAGTCCTTGTGTACCTGGTTGGGACCAAAGTGATGTCCTCGGAGAAGATGTCTCGGAAGAGTGAGACGTGAAGTGAGAAACAATAAGCTACTAGGAACAAGTGCATCGCTTCTAGTAACAAGTGCCTTACTAGTAGTAACAAGAAGCTAGTAGAAACAAGACTTAGTAATTAGAAGACTTGTCACGCCATTTGGCTCCAAAAGTCCGGATTCCAACTCTTGGAGATGCCCACTCGCCCAATCCAATATGGCTTTGCTTGGACCATGCATTACCATACACGAACAGATGATTTGCACTCAATTTTCCCACCTGGCCACCTGGCCTATGTATATGAGATACCTGTTTTATCCTGTTTTGATCCTGGTATTATAGTAGGCTGTAGGGTTTGGATGAATCATTTGCGCCTCTTTCCTGGCCGCTTCGCAGCTATGGAATCTCGCAAGAGGGCCCGGAGCTTGAAGATCGAAACTGTTGCAGTACATGGAGGAGATCAACATGATCCAGGTCATGGCGCAATCTTTCCGCCCATCACCACCGCCACAAGCTTTGTTCAGCCCAACTTGGGAGAGGAAGGTCGCTTTGCATATTCGAGGTGTGGCAATCCCACCAGGAATGCCTATGAGACTGCCATTGCAGACCTTGAGGGTGGTTGCTGGGCCACTGCCACCGCATCCGGGATGGCGGCAACTGCTCTAGCATTGGAGCTCCTACGGCCTGGGCAGCACATCCTCGTGATGAGGGGCCTCTATGGTGGAACACATCGATTGTTTGAGAAGGTTCGAAGCTTCTCCATGAACTTGCACTTCACATTCTTGGATCTCAACGATGTAAAGAGCGTTTGTGACCAGATCCGTGAGGACACTGGTATGATTTGGGTCGAAACACCGACAAACCCGTTGCTTGCGCTGGTGGACATCCCACGCCTAGTGGAGGCTGTTGCTGCAGCGCGACAGGGGAAAGGCGAGCGAATTCTCATCTGTGCAGACAACACTTTCGCCACGGCATGGAATCAGCAACCACTCAAGATGGGCGTAGATATTGTGATGCTGTCGGCCAGCAAATATATCGGCGGCCATTCCGACATGACCGGAGGCGCCTTGGTCACTGCAGACAAGACTTTGGCAGACAGGCTGGGTGCGTTAGCGAAGAGTGTGGGTGCCATCGCTAGCCCCTTCGAAGCCTATTTGGCATTGCGAGGGATGAAGACATTGGCCGTGCGGATGGAGAGGCATTGTGGCAACGCGCAGAGGTTGGCAGAGTTCTTGTCGCAGCATCCGCAGATCTCGGAGGTGCATTACCCAGGTTTACCCAGCCATCCGCAGCATTCGCTTTGCAAAAAGCAGATGCGCACTGGTGGAGCTGTAGTGACTGTCCGGCTCAAAGGTGCAAGCAGTGGTGGTGAAACAGACTTGGATGTAATGAAGAGGTTCTTCAGCAAGTTACGCATTTGGGTGCTGGCAGAGTCCCTTGGAGGGGTCGAGAGCATGATCAACCATAGTGCAACCATGTCACATGGCTCAATGACCAAGGAGCAACGAGCAGAAGTGGGAGTCTACGACACCACCTTGCGCCTCAGCGTGGGCATTGAGGATGTCACTGACCTCATTGACGACCTCAATGAAGCCTTGAAATCATGAGCCTAGCGTGATCGTGACGCAGAGCTTGTAGTAGCAGAAAGAAGTGGGTGCATGACTGGATTCAATGCAAATCCATAAAGCATCTTGCAGTACCGAAGCTGTAGTTCAATGGCTTTGTTTGAAGCTTTTGCAGCAGTATACTGATACTGATACTGTTACTGTAGAAGTGGCATCTCTTGTGGCACAGCTTTCAGCCAGCTAAGCCTCTTGCGTGCCGAGGCCGACCTAGACGATCGTCGGAGCCTGAAGCACTAAACCAGTACGTTGACTGCTAGTGGTTGAAGTGATAGGCAGCCTTTGGTTGGGTCGCCCAGGTAAAGTCTCTCGCGTGGAAGGTGAGGCCAAGGCTATGGAGGTGGCCTGGAATGAGACTACTGAAGCGACTGGGCTGGGGTTGCACTGTAGAGACTTTTTGTAAATCCGGGATGTGCTGGCATGTCACCCAAAGACAAGACAACACCCGGCTCAAAGAAAGGCCATTATGATTCGTTTGGCATGGATGCGAGCTGTGGCCCAAGCTGCGTGCAGGTGAAAGGTCAGTTTGCTGAAACCAGTTCGCGGACTGGAGAGAATGCCTGGAACCAAGGGGATGAACCTCCTAGCCCTCTTGGAACCTCAAACACCAGCTCCATATATAATTCTCGATATAGTCTTGCGGTTTTGAGATAAGCTGCTGGCTGCCGAAGCGCCGTTCTCCGTGGGGGCTGGACAGGTTTGACTTCGTGGATGAATATTGAGTGAACCCTCTGATCATATACTGTCAATTGATTCATGTTCTAAGGACTGTACAGAATATAAATATATACTTGATTTAAGGACCAGAAAGTATGACAGGCCAATATCCCCGAGCATACCTGTGGCACTAGAGGGTTAGGTGTCTCAAAATAAACTCAGACAGGTCATAGGTCCATAGGTTCAGTGACGAGCCGCAGGTTACAGGTACTGTTGACAATCACACACTACAAGATGCTTTGCTTGACGGGTGTCCTCGGATGTCCTCCACCCCAGTCTTCTGTTAGGTACAAGAACTCTTCAAGCAACTGGGCGAGGCTTGGAGCACGCGGAGCACACATCCATTGTGTTCTCAACAAACCTTAGCAAGTACATGCAAGTACAGAAACATCATTTTGAAAGGCCACGTGTGGCTTAAAGATGCTGTTTGGGGAATGCCACGTCCATGGTTGTGGATGACGTGCATGATTGTAATTGACACGGATTGGCAAGTGCAGTTTTCAGCTGGTCAGCCCTTCGGCAGTGGTCTTCCTGGCCTCCAGGCATTGGCGCAGCGCAGGGGCACAGGTGGGGAGAAGAACACCTGACGCAGAAAAGATGCACAGGATTCTTTATTGCTTGTGAAATCGCGAAATCAGAGCCAAATCGGATTCTTTATTGCGAAATCAGAGCGTAAGCGGACACCAGTCACTATTCTTGATCACTTGTGCGACTCGTGCCTTGTAACCCATTAGCTCCGTGCCCATGTGGAACAGTTTGAGGTCCTGCCCGTGCCAAGGCAGGGACCTTGGGGACCTTGGGGAGCATGTTGATAGAACAACCTGCATAGGCTCCCGATGAAATTCTGAGGTGTATATAATCAGACATCTGTAGTTAAAGAACAAGTACTGTTCAATTTGACTGCGTTGCATCAGCCCAGGATCAGAGTTCACGTAACTGGGTTCCATGATTCCAAGGCGAAGCAGCCACTTGATGGTATAGTATAGTACATACAATAGCCCGCAACATCCTTTGGAGATGCCCTTTTGATTTTGAAGGCCGAGGAAGGTTTGCAGCTCGGCGCGCCAGAGCCACAGAGATTTTCAAGAGATCCTGCAGTCCGCTCAGTCGGTTCATCAACACGAGTACCCTTAGCCCTCAGGCAGCTCAGACTTGGCGACCAGATTGGGACCATGACTTCCGTTTAATTACCGTTTGTACTTCCTAACGTAACCGATCAAAACAGTCTTGACTCACTCCCAAGGTGATCGGGTTAGCGCTTAGTGCTAAAAGCCAAAGCAACATGCAGTGGTTTGTTGATGTTGGTTGTAGAGACTATCCGTAGCCTTCAGGTATTTGCATGCACTAGCTACTGTATATAGTGATTGTAGGCGAGACAAGCATTTGTCAATCTGGCCCAGGGTCGCAGAAGAGCGGAAGAAGGCCGCAGATGGGTGTAGCATTTGAGTGATTTGTGTGCGTGTATAAGTTTTGTAGAAGAACGATTGATTGGCAGACATAGTTGATCCAATATTTTGTTTTGACTGACGTAGTCTACCGCATGCCCTATTGTTTGTCCAACATCAGTATTCGCTGGTGAACGAGATAGGCCCCGACATAAACAAGATACTTGTTTGATGACACTAAACAGTCTAAACGAGATAGGGATCGTGCAATCTATAGTGATTTTGTGTCTGTGATATCCACCAGAACTGAAGAACTACTGTAAATCTTCAGCAGTTTTCTTGGGCCAACTGCTGACTCCAGGGCTGCCAGTGCTAGCGCTCCAAGTCGAGCAACGTTCCTACAGGCATGGGGAATGTGGAATGGACTGGAGGACTGGCAACAACCCTCCAAAACGAACTTAGTTAAAGTTCACTCCTTCCTTGTTTCGAAGCAGATCTTCAGCAATGCCCAGCGGTTTCAACATCCAACCTTTCGGCAAGTATTCAACTGCGAGCTTAAGAGAGTTGCGAAGGTAAAAGCAATGCAAATTCTTGAAGCGTGTAAGAATGCAATGTGTGTTCTTCAATCCTGTATCATTTTCCAGATTCTCGGGTCGAAGGCTTGTTACCAAACGCTCCAAGGAGCGGCATCCTTGTGCCAACACATCGACGTTTGGCAGCCCTCCGGCCCTCCCTTCTTGCATGACCGTCTTTGCAGCTGGCAGGTCCCCACAGATTTTGCTTGGAGATGTGTGGGGGAGAATGCCATGGCGAAAGCCACGGGCACAAGGCCCGTGGCATTTAGCATCAAGTTTGACCACGTTGCACTTGCCACCGGCTTGGTGCTCCTAACCAAGCTATGAATCTCAATGATAGGTCGAAAGGCACCACAAACATTTTTTTTTGTGCTCGCACTGCTCGGTAATGGTATTCAACACGGCAAAT
>CAXAMN010004514.1:0-85228 GCA_963970005.1 Durusdinium trenchii
ACACATTCGAGTGATATCAGGCACCTACAAGTTGAAGCAGGCATACACACCATTGGGGAAGCGGCCTGGCAGCATTGCGCTAGGCTTCTCATAGTGCACCTGCCCAGTTCACTGCTATGCCTGAAAGAAGGAGCCTTCCGATGTTGTTATGTGCTCCACACAGTCACAGCTCCGGGGTGCATAGACTTCGGATGTTGGGCTTTCGAGGAGTGCCATGCGCTGGCCTGGGTTGGAGACCCAGACCAAAGTAGCAACCAACTGGCACCGCAGGCGAGGCTCAATGTCCGAGCCTTTGAGAAATGCCGTACCTTGCGGACAATTGGCCTGGAAAGGACTAAATAAGACCCACGAGACCCGAATCGGGTCATTCCAGAAGGCTGCTTCCTAGGGACAGGGCTAGACAGGATTGATCTCCCAGCTGACTTCAGCTGGACAGGACCAGCTGCCTTTGAACACTGTACAAGGTTGCAGACGGTGGACATTTCAGGAAATCGTAGGGGGCGCCTTTGCACGCTGCCCCCAACTACAGTGCCTCAAACTGACCAAGACCCTGAGACGCATTGGGCGAGAAGCCTTCATGAAGTGTAGCTCACTAGAAGTCATACACACTCCACCTGCCTTGCTGTACATCAATAAGCGAGCCTTTGCTGGCTGTACACAGCTCTGCAAACTCGTCCGAATGGGCAAGAAAGGAACTTGGAGGGGGACCTATGTAGAGCACAACACTTTTGAGACGTGTACCAAATTAACACTTGGATTCGGTCTCTTCCCAAGCCAGATGCAGCAAAAGAAGAGTGGGAAGAATTCATGATCAGTTGTGCAGAAGTCACTCTGAGTGATACTGCACGTTCGTAACAAGCATGTGACAACCTGGGAAAGCTAACTGTGCTACAGTGCCATTGGCCCAGTGGTAGAGTAGCAGAGGGTCTCTGCCCCTCGACCCTACTGCCGACCTTGCCCGCGCCACTGAGTAGTTAGCCAGCTCCCCTGGCTGCCTTCCAAGAGGTGGTCAGGGATGATACAGTGTACAGAACACTAGCACTAGGAACAGCGGCGTTTCACCTTTTTGTTTCACCTAGTTCATGGGGCTTGCGTGATAGGCTGTACTCGGAAGCACTCGTGTGACCCAGGGCTGCAGCGGAACCTTCGTAGGCGCAACTTTCACACCACGCCTGCTCTCGCGCCTGCGCGACCTGCATGTTGGTCAAGATTGAAAAGGATGGTGCAGCTAAGCTGTGAGACCAGGTCCGTTCCGTGTCATACCCATCATCGGCGCTGTCACCTGGTCTCTCGTGCTCCTTACCTCCCGCGCAGGGGGAGGTGGTGAATGGCTTGCTGCTGCTCTTACCCTCTCGCTGCCATCGCTTGTCTTAAGCATGTCTTCGTAGTGTCCTCCTTTGGTTTTCCGTCTTGGGACTTAGCTAGCAATCCTTGCAAGCCTCAATTGCACGTCAAGTGGAATAATTGCAGGGACTGGGGTGAGAGGCCAGGCATCAATCCTGAACCTCCTACCACCTCTCGCTAGTCCAGGGTCTTTGCTCCACATGGCTGCTAGGCTGCAATGCCCGCTGTCGCTCCTCCCTAGTTCCCCGACAGGCTTCCCAGGCTGCGCAATGACCAAGCCAAAGACGCGAGCAGATTGAAATTTTGTCCCGCATGCGTGAAGAGTTCTTGACACAGTATTGGTCACCTTGAAAATACTCACATGGTCTATGGCGCGTACGCATTCTTTGATACAAGTTGTGTCGCGCCCAGCTCCGAATGGACCTAAAAAGAACCTGATTTGAACCTCACTCTTGCTTTCAGTCTTGCTCATGCATACTGATACGCATTGGGATACCTGCCAGCCAACAAGCAGAATGCAGTTTCGTCCTGGACGTCCTGTACTGAGAGCAGCTTGAAAGGAATTCATCGCCCCGTTTCACTTCTGTGTTTGGTCTTCGGATCTGCACCTTTTGCTTTTTAAGACTAGAGCGGACATGAGCCTGATCTGCTTGGTTTCGGTGGTTGGTTTGGGTTTGTTTTGGTTTGGTTCCTGTGTCTCCTTTGGTCAGGCTCATTTCCTCGCACCCCTCATGTGACTTCATTACGGTGACTTGTGCCTTTCGGCGCACATAGCGCCCTTACCCGTGCAAAAAAGAGTGACCCTGGTGATGCTCGACCAGGCACACTGGAGACTTGCCCCCCACCCGGACGCCTGCTGTCTGTTGGTCATCGGTATACAGCGTGCAAACACCATGCAGCAGGCCGAGAGGACTTGGGAAATTCCTGTAGTGCCGTGCATGTTGACAGGGCAGGCAGAGACACTGTTTAATCAGTGGCTCTCCTGTGCGCGACGTTGGCACGCGCGTGGCCTTCATGATCAAAATCCGCACTACGTGAGTTGCGGCAGCCAAACCACAGCCAATCTTGTACAAAGATGGACAAGTGCCATGCTAGAAGGTCTTTGTTTCACCTGTTTCACACGGGCCTTGCATGTCGTTGAGCAGTGTCCTTTCTGCACACTACCTGGAGGATAAGTCACCCCTTTGGCACAAGTGTGGGAGCTATTGGGCGTGTGTTGCGCCTTCCTTGCGGGAGGGAAATCAGCACTTTGTCAGCAGTCCGTTTTCGTTGCGATGGTTACACACAAGAACAGCCTCTGCGCTTCATTTGTGCAAGCAGTTGCACAGCTTGCGCCATGGAGAGGGAATTTTCCACGGCTTGATTTGCCTTGCAACCGATGACTCACTGGGCATCGCGTCAGAGTCACTGCTGACCTTGCTCACGGCACTTCGAAGGAAGACACAAAACTTCGAGTGCCAACCCGCGTTGGCGACTCTACCCCTGGCAATTGACTGAGGCCACCTTTTGATTGGCCTTTTCCGAGCAACCCCCACGTCCAAATGCCTTTTTGCTTTCGTAGTGAATTCGGGCCCTTAGACAGTTCGCAGTCCATCTTTTCACCATCTTTTCACCCGTCTCACATCCGTACAGAGGAAACACTACTTTTATTGATGGGATGTTCTTGGTTTTGGCCTGCCTTGTTGCTTGGTTGTTTTTGGTTTTTGCGTTGGGTGTTTGTTTTGGTTTGTGTTCCTTTTCTCCAGCACTCGCTCGATGCTTGCAGTTTGCGATGCATAAATTTCGTTTAAGGTTGTTTGTGAAAGATTTGGAACCTGGCGGTGGTACAACATTTTTTGTTTCTTGATTGTTTGAAAGCGACTTGTAGCGTAGTCGGAAGTTTTTAAAGAGTTCTTTGTATGTGGAGATACTTAAAGAGACTTTTAATATGTTTTTCGTGTGTTCTTTGTGTAGTTTAGTGCTACGGAATATGTTTTGGCTAGGCCAATTTGTTTGGCTAGTGTGAGAAAAGGGTGCGAGTGTCTGAGAGCAGCTTGTGCAGCGTTTGAAGTTTTCCGAAGTGTTCGGAGGTTTAAGGAAAGGTTTCGTATTGTACCGGACGAGTGTGAGAGCCTGTTGTGAGCTAAAGATCCAGGGGAGGTAGGTAGTCTGCCGTGTAAGGTTGCTACCGGAGTTTTTCGTGGTAGCGGAGCGTGGAGATCCCAGGAAAGATGTCCAGTCCTACCGAAAGACGGACAACGTCGCCAACGAGAAGGCGACCAGTGAGTATGGAAGAGCACACAGGTCGAGAAAGATCTCCACCACCAGATCCAGCAGAGAGTGCTGCTGCAGAGATACCGGTACCGAATAGCCCTACCCCAACGGGGAGGACGTTTCAAGATACATTCAACTTACCTCAGATGCCTGCGAGTCCTACAGGAGGACAGGGATTGACGCAGGAGGCGTTGATCGAAGTATTGAGAAACCAGCATCAGAATATAGTTCAACAGCAGAACTTGATCGCTGGACAAGGAGCCCAAATTTCAGAACTGACCAAGCTAGTTTCAGGTTTGGTTCAGATGCAGACTGATGTCTTGAAAGACCAAGCTCAACGCGAAGCGGATGAGCGTGAGAGAAAGGCAGAAGAGGAGAAGAAAGCTGCAGAAGAAGCTGCTACGTCCAGTACACCGAGAGCAGGATCACTGTTCACATCAGCGCCCAAGAAATCTGATTCAAAATACTCTGGAAGCAGTGGAGGAGAGATGGAGAGTTACATACCGAACTGTCCACAACTTGAGATCAAAGATTCAGGAAGAAGGCGTGAGATCAACACCTGGTTATCCTTCTGAGAGCGATTTGGATCGTGGTTGTGTCTTCTGGATGAGTGCTACGCAGCGGAACTGCAAGAGGCAGTGAGACAGACAACTGCCATTGAGCAAGGGAAACTTGCCCCCGAAGCCGCAGTGAGGAGTAGTAAACTGTATCACTGGATGAAACAAGCAATGTCAGGATACAAGAGAGGGTTGGACCTCGCAGTACTGCAGGAACGAGAGCAGGGAGGACTCACTTGCGGATACGAGTTGTTCAGGAGAATCAACAACTTGCTTGGAGTCACGACTCGAGCGGAAGCACTGTCACTGCGGGAAGCAGTGATGAGACTTGACGTGAACGGACTGAAGCAACTCGGATGTCCATCGGCGGAAGTGTCAAGGACCCTTTTGGACACCTGTTTGTTCCTTACACAGGAGTTTGCACGCTTGCGAGATCAGTGTGCAGTGTTCGCAGATCTCCAAACGATGGAGGTGGACCAGATCATGGTCATGATGAGGTGCTTACCGCAGGAAATTCACAGACACCTTGCGTTCCACGGGAAGTCTGCAACTCTACGAGAGTTGATGGAGTCACTGGAGTTCTATGAACAGCAATCGAAAGCACTCGACTTTTCCAGAGACAGTCACAAAGGAAATCCTGTTGGGTATGACCGACCACCCAAGGGAAGCCCCAAAGGAGGGAAAGATCGCACACCAAAGGGTGAAGGCAAAGGTAAGGAGATTCGATGTCGTCGATGTGGTTGGTCAAAGTCACCAAAGCGTACCGATAAAGACAAAGGAAAGGGCAAAGGCAATGAGAAAGGTGGAAAGCCAAAAGGTGGAAAGGATCGTTCACATTCCCCCTATGACCCGAAGAAGAAAGGAAACCCTAAAGGTGGCAAGCCTAAAGGAAGCAAAGGAGAACCCAAGGGCGGAAAAGGACCGAAAGGCGGGAAACCGAAGCTAGACATGACAGTACCGCCCGACGTCCTGCTGAACCAGCTTCACAGCTATGGCAACCGACTGACAACGTCGAGTCTCGCGGACACCGACGCCACTGGTCCACACTTTTTGGTGGACAGTGGAGCAAGCATCCATCTGATCAGTCAAAGTTTAGTGGATGAGGGATACTTGCGAATTTGCCAGGAGTGGACCGTCAACGAACGGTGCACCACAGCCAGCGGACAGGAAACGATCCTAGATCGGTGTGTCGAAGCAGAGTTCAGCGCGTATGCTCTCAGAAGTAGGCATGTTAGCAATTTTTAGAATGCGATGGAGCCGCTGCGTCGTCGCCTGATGCTGCTTCGTCTGCTGCTGCTTCGTCGAAAGCCGCCGCGCCGCCGCCCGCAGCACCTGCTAGTTCAAGCCTGTCACCGGTCTCGCGTAGCATTTGCGCTGGCAGCCAACTGCAGAGGCCACAGAAGCTCAGAGGCACAGCGCTGATAGGATGCGGACAGGTTAGCTTGTTGAGCGTTGCTCTTCTTGCCAGTAAAGGTTGGACGTTTACATGTTCACCTGGCAAGAGCGGTTCCCGAACCTCCAGAGAGGTAGATAAACCGGCGAAGCCACCATGTTTGTCCCTCTCTCATTTCGGAGGTCACGACCAGGTTCCAACCAGAACTAGGAGTAGTAGAACTCATCTTGACATTTCTTTGGTGCAATGTTCCTTGGATCTCAATTGTCCATCCAGGAGCCATTGACATTGACATGTCATCGTCACTCCGTTCGTTGCAGTACACGTCCAATGTTGACTCCAGTTCGCGCCGTGTTGTTCGTTATTCGACCATGCATGATGCAGGAGAGGTGAAAGACCGCGCTTTCCACTTCCCTTGCTATGGCAAACTGTTTGAAGCGCTCATGGAAGCGCCGTGCCGCTTGGGCAGGGTCGTGCGGCTGGCTGAGGATATTCACCAGCTGGCGAGTTTCATCCGGGGCAAGTTTGTGCTGCCAATACTTCCAGCAAGAGTACACCTGTCTTGCGTATGAGTCCTCTGTGTTATTGAGAGTGGAAGGGAGCGTGTGATGCCCTTGTCTTAAATAGCAGCCAAACAAGGAGACAGCGTGCGTAATAGCTGGGTCGAGCAGTGGACCCAGGCGCAACCATCGGCGCAGGCCTACTAACTTCAGCTGTGGAAACCAGTGCCGTTTGAGAAGGAAGTCTGTCAACTGTCAACGCTTTGTACAATGGTTTGAGAAGCAGTATAGAGAAGTAACGATGTGTTTGGACATAATATAACAAACTAAGTGAGAAGGCGTTGAAGTAAATAATCTTGGCATGTATACTGAGATTACCTTTGTTCCCAGCGATAAGGCGCGTGCGGAACTTAAGGAGTTGTTTAGCCAAGAGTGAGGGCATGGTGAGCTGTAATGGCGCATATTCCATTTTCTCGGCTTGTACTCGACAGGACCATCCCGTGTGAATGGTGAGACCTAAGTTGACCGTAGTCGGGACTATGCATTGCCCTCCCAACCCAGCACGGTCAACTTGGTAAAACTGCGAAGCAGAAAAGGCAGCGCTGGTTAATAGCTGAGTTTTCGACCTGCAGTCGCATGGGTTAGCTGCAAGCTGAAACAATAAGGGGTGTCCACTGCGCATCCATTCTTGGAGCTGACTGGTATGGAACATTGCACAGTGGTCACCATGTCGCAACACAAAGTAATGCGCGTAGTGGGGGATATGCTGGACTGCTGCAGAGATTGTAGCTTCTCCCTGTTCGTTCCAGGGAATGAAGGCGTCGACATAGTCAGCAAATCGTAACAGCTGTTGTTCAGGGAGAGGGGTTCTGGAGAAACCGACTTGCCAACACGTGTGTGCGTCCATAACAACTCCTGCAGCGGACCATGTATGGAAGGTGTGTCACAGCATGTCTCTCCTGCTCAGCCTCATCTGGAAGAGGATCTGCTTGTTTCTGAACAGACAATGAAGGTTCTTGCATCCTTTTCTTCAAATTCTCTGAAAGAACAACTGCATCCCGTTTGTGTTGCTGTTCCAAATCATTGCAAAGTCTCTCAAACAACTTCTTCTTGGATCCACTCTGATTGATACCAAAATACTCACATGCGTCTTTCAATGCTTTCACAGGGCTCGTTTCATTCAACTCCAAACCATTCACGAAAATGCACTCGGGAAGCTCAACTGGTCCTCCAGCCTTGTCTCTGCTCACAATTTCGGGCTCGATCGTTGCTGGCTCTTCTGGCACACCAGGTTCACGTGGAAAGAAATGTTCTGGCTTTCCAAGTTGGTCAACTGGTAAGGGCGGACCTGAAGTCCTGTTGGAGGAGAACCCAACCTGACCGGTAACACGGTCAGTGGCCTGCTGCTGCAGGATCGTGACCTTTTGGAGGTGCAGCTCTGGGCATGGGGGCTGTGGAACTTTCAGAGACCCTGGTTGCTGATACCTGTTTCGAGATCAGCAAATCGGAGTCAGAACGCTGGCATCGAGCTGCCAATGATGCCCAGGATCAGGTGCGTGCCATGCAGAATGACATCGGCAGGGTGACCCGAATCCACTCGGAGGACCCGTCCAGCACCTTGTCCGAAGTTTGTCTGCCGGACGGCAGTGGGCCGCGTTCAGGGATGACGCGCCATGAGTTGCACGTCAGCCATGGTGTTGCGCCAGCAGCAGCTGCGGGCTGGAGCAGCATTCTGGTCGTTTGTGTGCTTCCAGGGGTTGGCCAATCCTACGATCAGTGACTTTGCGCCTCTGAACTCTCTCCCTGAGAGTGCCCGAGGCACTGCTTTGGCACATGCCGATTGTCCACATGATGGGCGATTTGGAAAATTGCAGGACATCTGCAGACAGATTTCCAGTTTCATGGGCAAGTGGGCGAAGCAGACCTAAAGACCAAACAGCAGTTCAACACGATGACTGAGCAGATCCATGAGCTGTCAAATGGGGTCATTGGTTTGTCGAGCTCCATTCGTCACACTCAAGACGAACAACTTAAGTGTGCTCGACAGTCTGCCAAAAGTGGTGTGGGGAAGTCCAGCAGGGGAAGTCGTTGGACAAGACGAACTCCTTGTTGGAGAATCTTTGTGCCACCATGAAGACGCTTGTGGACGTCGAACAACGGAAATCGACGTTGGTGGCCCAGACGGCCAAAGCGGCATCTTTGGCGGGAGCAACCAGTGTAGCTCCGGCGAGTTCGCCTGCCAGTTCACCTGCTGGTTCAGCCCCGGCTGGATCAGCACCTGCTATGGCTGCAGGAGGAGTGCCTGGAGGTGTGGGAATCCCTCAGGCCACGCTTGGAACGGACTGTAACTGCTTCAACCTAGTTGTCCGCCAATGTTTCAACCAAGTTGAACACAAAGGGCAACTGAAAAACCGCGCCAAAGCCATTTGAGTCCCGCCCATTCGCACGGGTCGTGCGTTACCCCATGCCTTCACTCATACGATTGATGTGAGGTCTGTTTGCAGGGCCTTCCGTCGGAACCATGTACTCCGCACTGTCACAGCCTGGGGCAAATACTTTGGACTCTGGGTGTTTGAAGAGTGCTGCTCCTTGGCACAGATTGGGGACCAAAGCACGACCGTCAATCAGCTGGCGCCACAGGCGCAATTTCGACCTCGAGCATTTGAGAAATGCAGCACCTTGCAACAACTCAATTTTGAAAAGAACAGAATGCGGTCCTTCCAACCGTCACTCTGCTTCGTCATTGTTGCTCCCGTTCTCCATGTTGGAGCCACAGTCATGGAGTGTAAATTTGACACTGCCTCCCCCCATTGAGGGGGGGGTGGGCCACCAATGAGGGATTGCTTGTCTTGGTTCGTATCATCCAAGCTCCTTGCAGGTCAAGGCTCTCGTGAGCTTGGTACTCGATTGTCTGTGTTACCCCTTTTTTCAACGGCAAGCTCTCGGCGCAGGGTTGACTACGCTCAACCAACTTGCGCTCTTCGGAAATATTCCTTGGGATTTTGATTTCAGTGAGTTGGCGGCAAAGATGATTATCCTCCGGCGATACCCTACTCGTCGCTAATCAAGTACCGGAAACTTAGAAGAAGCAATGCAATTTCACGTGTGTGCCACCTGGAAAGAGCCTGCTTTGAACAACCTGAAACGATTGTCAGCTTAGTCGTGTTCTTTGAACTAAGTCACGCACTGCCGTGCTGCAAAGCATATGTTTCGTTAACGTTCCCATGGCTCCTGCGTATGCTTGGGTGCTCTGGCACATACGGGCCGCCACCGACATTGCCACACAAATACTCACTGCCCGTAAAAAGGAAACTCGCTACTTCCTGTTCATCATGTACTGAGCGCTGGTAGAAGAACGAATTCAGTGCCCCGTCTCACCCAGTTTTCACTCAGCTTTTGCTTCGGCTTGGACAGCCCTCCTGAGATACGAACCTGGCTGTTGGCTTTCTGGTGTTTGGGGTGTGTTTTTGGTTTTGGTTTTGTTGTTTTGCGCCTGGTTCTCGTGCCTGGCTCGTATCTCCTTAGCATCCCTATTTAATTCAATCAAGGTGACTTGTGCCTCTCGGCGCACACAGCGCCTCCACCCGTGCAAAAAAAACTCAGGCCACGCTTGGAACCGGAGTGGTTTTGGCACCTCAGACCCCAGCGGTCGCTCCGAAACTCATGCCAACAAGTTTGAACCATCCTCCGCGAGTGGGCCGACTGGGTTCCCGCCAGTGCCACACTTCCCGCCGCCAGGATTCTCGACGGCCGGATACCCGGTACCAACATCGCCATGCTCCTCACGGGCGCGAGTGGGTCGGTAGGACCACCAGCTCCTACCTACATGCGCACGAATGAAGGAAATTGGGTGTGGGTGGAAGATCCTGGTGAGCTGTAGATCCATTGGAGATCACTTTGCCCCGCTTTCTGGGGGTGTAGAGCCCTAAGTTAGCGATTGGACTGCAGATGGACGGCTTGTGGAAAGAAGAGTTTGCTCGAGGGTTTGAACTTTGTTTGAACTTCATTTGATCTTCACTTGAACTTCCTGTTGTCTTGTTCAAGTTTTCTTGTTGAGTCAAGGGCTTGCACGTTTGAGATCTTGAGAAGTTGAAGTTTGTGCATTGCTGTGTTTGAACTTGACAGGACGAAAAGGGATGAGGCCAGGGGTTCAGAGGGAGTGAGATCAAGAAGAGATCAAGGGTTGAGAACTGTGAGAATCAGTGATGTCTTTTGCATTTGCACCATGGACCATGGCAAACAGTAAAAAGGGGTTTGTAGCTAGCAGGGGTTTCTAGCTTCCTTTGATTGCTGTGGACCTTGGACCGGATGACGTTTGATGTCGAGTCGATTGGTTGCAGTTGAAAGGCAAGCGAAATCAGATGTGAGTTCAACAGTAGCCCAGGGATTGTATCTAGAGGGTTGCAACTAGACTTCATCTCCACTGGCTGTTTGAAGCTGTGTGCATTTTTGGCGCTTTGAACTCGACAGGTTTTGTATGCAGGAACCTTTGGTTTGCTTGACCTGTCAGGTACCCACTTGAAACCGTTGGTGGTTTCAGGGTTCCAGTGATGACAAAAGCAGAAGCAAAGAGCTGGCCCCAGTGCAGCTCTGTGAAGGCCTGCTGTCTGAGGGACCTTGAACCTTTGTTGTTCTCTTGCTTGGTCGAAGCGTGGTTGATTGGTTGATCTTGATTTGAACTTGCTTGAAGCTCGTTGTTCTTGGTTTGTTGACGGTTGATCGACCTGGAGACCAGTCTGAACCACAGGAGTTGAGATCTTAGTTGATGCTCGAACCCTAGTTGCCGAGAGAAAACGAATTGAAGAGAAGAAGAAGACAGGGAGACCAGGAGAAGGTACGAGGTGACCCAAGAAGGGGTGTGAAAAGTGTGGGTAGCACGCCTGTACAGTGTGTGGATCACCTGATGTGTAGCAGGGGCAGAAATGACACAAAGCACTACAGTGGCGACGATGAATCTGCCGGTACCTGCCCTTGTCCCCTCAAGCTTGTCACTATGGCAGGCAATGAAATCCACGTGGTAGTCCCAGTAAGCATTTACCATAATTGGGAAATGCTGGAAGACTACTTGGTGGTGCATTTATCCAAGAGCTGTGGCCTGGATACCTTTGGCTGTGAGCTAACGCTCCTGGCAGTGGAAACTCTCCACTCACTTAGTGACCCAATCCACGAAGAGCTCTGGGATAATGAGGGCTTTCATCTCGTCATCCAAGACTGCTTACGGGCGGTTTGCTCCAAGGAGCAAATTCGACGAGAGGTGTATGAAGACCATCCCAAGGCCATTTGGGTCCCTGTAAGTGAGTCAGGTATTCTCCCTGCCAAGGCCTTCTTCTCCCTCACGCGCCTCCGGCATGTGCAAGTACTTCTGTCTAGTGGAACTTTTTCGTTTTCTGTCCTTGGGGTTGGAGCTGAGTAGGGATCTTCCTCCTTGGAGTGTGTTCGCTTTGACCACCTTAGCAGGACTAAGTGGAATGTGACCAGAAGTGGCTAGGAGCATGTCTAGAGAAACCCTAAGTATAGAGCTGCAGTGCTTGAGATGAGCTGTGTATAGCCTAGCTTTGCTTGAGAGTGTTTGGAGACGCTTTCTTGTACTTTTAGTATGTTTTGGACGACTGTGACCAGTCAGACCTCTTCAGAGAAGAGTGTACGAACAGAACATACAGTCAAACCGACTGTAACGTTTGGCTCAAGAGCGGGATTCAAAAAGGGGTCGCACTCGCTTCCGTGTTTTCACATTTGTGGACAGATCTGAGCGAAGCAAGAGACCCCCCGCCTCACATGAATCCTGTAGCGAGCCTGATGCTGACTCAAGCATTACAGGCACACGAGAGCCGTCGCCCATTTAGGCGCAACCGGTTCCGGTGGGAGGGGACGACCTGGAGCAACAGGACAACGCGCCCTCCGACGAAGAGGACACCGATGCGGATCCTGACCTACCTCGTCCCGCAAGGGCATGGGCGTTTTGCCCTTCGCTGGTCCCGACTAGCCACCGCGGCTGAAGGGGAGGATATAAGGTAGATAAGACAACCAACCTACCGAAATTCCTCATGGGAACCTTCGCAGGCCACATTGGACAAAGACATTAACTTGTGGTGTTGCATGCTTCTGCGGGTTCTCCGCCTTTTTGGCGTGCGTCAACACCAACGTCCGAGTGTACGTCCTTTGTGGTGGAAAGGGTACCAGTGAGAGCCCAAAGGTACCAAGCGATCGTCAGTTTTTTTCGCCAACTGTTTCCGACTTGGAGGTTTTTGGCTGCGAACTTGACCCCATTGCATCAGACACGCAACTGCCCTTGCAAGATCCCACACGCTCTACGCTGAAAAAACACAGCTTCAAGTGGTTGTCCGACTCTGCATGGAAGAAGGGCACACAGTCTCTTCTACTCAGCACCAATGCTCCGTCATGTCGAGGTGGTGTTGGGGATCACACAAATGGGATCGGCCGCGTGGCAAAGTTGCCACCAGCTACAAATTGTGAAGCCCTCGGTCGTCTGCCTCCAGGATGGCGTCTTTCAAGGCTGTTGTGTGCTTAGGCAAGTCGCAGCTCCGGGGTGTGTCCAGGCCGGAGAGTCTTTGCCGAATGCTGTTCACCTCAGCGGGGTGGTACTAAAAATGAAGCCACAAATGAGCTGGCCCCAGGAGCGCAACTGGGCCCGTTTGTCTTTGAGAGCTGCCTTGCACTCACGTCTCACCTTTGCGATGACAAGACCAACAAGTCTAGGGCTCTCCCTGATGGCAGTTTCTGCGGGGCCGGCCTCGAAACCCTCCGCCTTCCCTTCGACTTCCATTTTATCGGCCCCAAGGCCTGTGAGAACTGCAAACGGCTGGTGGAGGTTGACCTCGGCAAGGAAGCCTTCCTCTGTTGCACATCACTTCGGGAACTCGTCATCCCGACGGAGCTGCGCTAGTTTGGGATTCGTCGCATTCTGCGGCTGTGATCAGCTTTCCCTCCTCACACTGTTGGGCGAAGCAGACTCAGCCACAATTATGCAAGCAGAAGACACTACCTTCTTGATGTGTGATAAGTTTGCGCGAGAGTCGTGGATAGAACTGCTCCCACCGCGGACTCGGATGCCTGTGATGAAGAGCTCCATAAAGGGCTTTACTAACTAGGTACCCTAGTTCGCTAGCAACGAGCTAACCCTCGGCGAGTGCCTCAGCACTTGTCCTGGGCAAGGGAGCTCCAACCCAGTTGACCTCATGCTCGCTGTGTCTACACATACATCAAGCAAGTTACACTGCGTGTAGCAATGTAGCTAGCAGGTAGAAAGCTGACCAATTGCGCTCTCGGGCAGTACATTATGAACCGCTGATTATCTTGTTTAAGGAATTTACCCTCCTGCCAAAGCTTACATACTTTGGGATCCGTGCATTTCGTGGCGGCGCACAACTCCCGATATTCACAAGACTGAACGCAGAAGTTTCGGCTAGGATTGATAAGATGAGGACAGTGACCTCCCAATGAGCGACAACTCTGAGCCGAATTGCTCCCGCCGAGAGACACTGACTCGGAGGCCCCTCATGCAAAGCTTCGTAAAGGGCTTTACTAACAGGGCAACCCGCGGCATTTGTGATAGGCTTCTCCTCAGTGAGTGCCTCGGCACTTGCTCTGGGCAAAGGAGCTTCCACTCAGTCACGTTCAGGCCCACAGTGTTGGGGTACTTCGGTAAAGAAATCAAGCACGCTACAAGCTCTTTTTGGCAAGTAGGTTGCACCCCCTTAGAGGTTCATGGTAGCATTGTCCTGGCTCAAGCAGGGAGCTTTCGTGTAAGCCCGAGCCAATGGCGACTCCTAGTGCCTCCAGTCTCAACTCGTCCAGGGAGAGTGAGCCAGTGTTGGAGTGTCGCTTGGCACTCTCCACCTTATCGTTTTTTTGCACGAGTCGAGGCACTGTGTGTGCAGGTTGCGCACAAGTCACCTTAAGCTAGAAAAGAGAGAGATACGAACCAAGCAACAACCGAGAAGGACCAAACAACACCCAAAAACAAAAAAAACCAGCCAGAAAAGGAGGCAATGGCACTCTCCACCTTATCGGGCACAATGGTGGAAATGACCACGAGCGTGGCCAGATATGATAGACTGGAGGACCTAGAAGACCATGTTGTTGATTACCTAGCCTCAGTGACTGACCTCAAGGTCTTTGGATGCACGGTGGATTTCTTGTACCCCAACACGCACACCTACCTCGACGACCCAATATGGGAGGGATTACAAAAGAACACAGAATTTACCATAGTGTTCCGTGACTGCAGTGAAGTCCTACACTCGAAGGAGATTTTTGAAGGATGTCCATATCGTGATATCCCACAAGCAGTCCAAGTCCCCATGACCGGCCGGAATCGTTCCTGCGGGTGCTTTCACGGCAGTGCCGCGCTTGCGTCACGTCAATGAAATGTAGAAGCAGGCATCAGGGCAATTGGAGCGGAGGCATGGCAGTGTTGCCGACATCTTCGGGTGGTCAGGATGCCCAGTTCGGTGGTGCGAATTGCGGACAATACCTTCCGAGGGTGCCAACTGCTTAACTGCGTTACAGCGCCCGGCTGCGTGGAGTTCGGATATAAGGCATTTGCGGACTGCTGCTCCCTGCAGTGGGTCTACGCCAATGGGGGAGGGGTGAATCAGTTCGTAAGCGCAACAAGATTTGGACAATACCTCTTTCGAGACTATTTAGCTACCTTCGGCCTGCAGGAGGCTAGCTGCCAGCAGGAGCCAAAAGGCCGAGCTGAGGCCAAAGAACTGCCGCAGGGGTGTCTCAGCTCCACAGGAATCACTACACTGGAGCTAACGCGGGACTTTCAAGTGCTGGGTGCACATGCCTGTGACAATTGCAAATCATTGAAGCATGTAGACATCTCGAACACAAACATCGAGGAGATCCAGGAGTTCACCTTTGTGCACTGTACCAGCCTTTGCGAGGTCAGACTGCCATACACATTGCATACCATACGAGTTAAGGCCTTCATGAACTGCGCTGCATTGCCAGAACTCGCGATACCGCCCTCGCTGCACTATATCGCCAGTAGGGCCTTTCTCGATTGCGCTGCACTTCGTAACAAAACTCCCAGGCCGGCACAAATGGCGGGGGACTTACGCAGAAGAAAATGCTTTTGCCATTTGCCCTGCCATGCGATGGCCACCGTGGTTGCACATGGTCCCTGACCCAGGCTTTGTGTCGGGATTAGCCTAGTCCCTTCACTCATACGCACGAGTGACTTCGAACGCACTGTCCCTCAAGACTTTTCGTGCGCGAACCCTACCTCGCAGAACAGAGGAGTTTCTCCAGTACCGATCAGCTTAAGGTAACACCTGTCATAGCTGCCCAGGTAAACTGGCTCAGCTAATCGCCAATCTCGTCTCCACAGCCTGCTGTTAGTGAGCCGACCTGGCTGGGAGCCTCAGCTCTTGGCCCTTGGTAGGCGGGTGGCAGTAGAACGGTAGATGATTGGCGCCCAGGTGAGAACCTCAGTTCTTTGTCTGTGGGAGTCGGAACTCAGCCAATCTTGTACAAAGATGGCATAAGTACCATGCTAGGATAGGTCGTAGTTTCACAAGTTTCCCGGGCCTTGCATGTCGGAGGATAGGGATTTCAGAATCGAGCTATCCGTCTCATTGGAAGAGTGAACGCCCCCCCAGGCTCCCCTTGACCAGTCCCGGGAGCCAATTGGGAGGTGAGTTGCGCCTCCCCCTGAGGGAGGGAAGCCGCCAAGCTGGTTGCAGCCGCACCATGTTGCAATGTCTCTCACCGCCGCGTTCAAGACAGGCCACTGCCTCTTCGTTCGTGCAGGTCTTTTATAGGGGTTGTGCCTCTGAGAGGTTGTTTTCCAAGGCCAGCAAAGTATTGCAACTGATGACCTTTGGCAATTGTCATCTCTTGTGCTGCAACTTTGCACCAGCTTAAGTGCCTGTGACCGAGGCTGGCAGGGATGGCATTTGCCTTGCCCATGCACGAAGGCCACATTTGATTGGCCTGCTTGGACAACCACTTTCGTCCAGAGTTGATAATGCTTTCGTCGAGAATTCAGGCCCTTAGGTAGTTTGAGTCTCTCATTCTTCACATGTTTCACCTTAGTACAGAAGAAACTCTGCCCACATTGGTCGTTGGGGTCTTTGGTCTTTGTGCTTTCGGGGTGGTTTTGTTTGTTTGGTTGGTTTTTGTCGGTTTTGGTTTTTGGGTTGCCTCCCCCACCAATATGCAGAGTTTCCAATCCTTATTTGATGACCTGGGTACACCGCCCGCATGGCGTCCGCACTCGTGGAAAAGAACACCGCGGCTGATAACTTTGCCAAGGGCAATGCCCAAATAGAGAGCACGACCATCTCTAGTTGGCTGACCACGGGGTTAGAAGTTGCAACGAAGAGAATGGGGTGGTTCCTCCTTTCGTATAGACAGGAACTCACGCGGCTAAGCGAGGCGGAGCTTCTGCGATACTATCACCGTGGCTATCCTGACTGCCAGGCAGATGACCGACCCTATCAACTCAGCAGTCAGCGGGCCCCAGGAGCGCAACTGGGCCCGAGAGCTGCCTTGCACTCACGTCCGTCACCTTTGCCATGGAAGTCTCCGCCTTCCCCTCGACTTTCATTTTATTGGCCCCAAGGCCTGTGAGAACTGCAAACGGCTGGTGGAGGTTGACCTCATGTGCACGGACATCACTGCCATCTGGGGCTCTACCTTTGCGTATTGTGTTGCCCTAGTCGACATTTGGCTGCCGCCAAAGCTGCAACGAATCGGCAAAGAAGCCTTCCTCTGTTGCACATCACTTCGGGAACTCGTCATCCCGACGGAGCTTCGCTACCTTGGGATTCGCGCATTCTGCGGCTGTGATCAGCTTTCCCTCCTCACGCTGTTAGACGAAGCAGACTCAGCCAGAGTTATACAAGCAGAAGACAATACCTTCTTGATGTGTGATAAGTTTGCGCGAGAGTCGTGGATAGAACTGCTCCCACCGAGGGATACGGTCTCGGATGCCTTTGATGAAGAGCGGCGGCTTTACTAACTAGGTACCCTAGTTCGCTAGCAATGAGCTAGTCCTCGGTGAGTGCCTCAACACTTGTCCTGGGCAAGGGAGCTCCAACCCAGTTGACTTCATGCTCGCTGTGTCTACATATACATCAGGCAAGTTACACTGCGTGTAGCAATGTAGCTAGCAGGTAGCGAGCAGCACATTACGAACTGCTGGTTATATTGCTAGGGAAGTTACCCTCCCGCCAAAGCTCATATACTTTGGGATCCGTGCATTTTGTGGCTGTGCGCAACTCTTGATATTCACATGACTGAACGCAGAAGTTTCGGCTAAGATTGATAAGATGAGGACAGTAACCTCCCAATGAGCGACAACTTCGAGCGAGAAGAGTGGATAGAATTGCTCCCGCCGAGAGACACTGACTCGGAGGCCTTTCATGCAAAGCTTCGTAAAGGGCTTTACTAACAGGGCAACCCGCGTCATTTGTGATAGGCTTTTCCTCGGTGAGTGCCTCAGCACTTGCCTGGGCAAAGGAGCTTCCACTCAGTCACGTTCAGGTTCACAGTGTTGGGGTACTTCGGTTAGGAAATCAAGCACGCTACAAGCTCTTTTTGGCAAGTAGGTGGCACCCTCTAAGAGGTTCACGGTAGCATTGTCCTGGCTCAAGCAGGGAGCTTTCGTGTAAGCCCGAGCCAATGGCGACTCCTAGTGCCTCCAGCCTCAACTCGTCTAGGGAGAGCGAGCCAGTTTTGGAATGTCGCTTGGCACTCTCCACCCTATCGGGCAGTGGCCAAATATGATAGACTGGAGGACCTAGAAGACCATGTTGTTGACTACCTAGCCTCAGTGACTGACCTTAAGGTCTTTGGATGCACAGTGGATTTCTTGTACCCCAACACGCACACCTACCTCGACGACCCAATATGGGAGGGATTACAAAAGAACACAGAATTTACCATAGTTTTCCGTGACTGCAGTGAAGTCCTCCACTCGAGGGAGATTTTTGAAGTATGTCCATATCGCGATATCCCACAAGCAGTCCAAGTCCCCATGAACCCGGCCGGAATCGTTCCTGCGGGTGCTTTCACGGCAGTGCCGCGCTTGCGTTACGTCAATGTAGAAGCAGGCATCAGGGCAATTGGAGCGGAGGCATGGCAGTGTTGCCGACATCTTCGGGTGGTCAGGATGCCCAGTTCGGTGGTGCGAATTGCGGACAATACCTTCCGAGGGTGCCAACTGCTTAACTGCGTTACAGCGCCCGGCTGCGTGGAGTTCGGATATAAGGCATTTGCGGACTGTTGCTCCCTACAGTGGGTCTACGCCAACGGGGGAGGGGTGAATCAGTTCGGAAGTGCAACAAGATTTGGACAATACCTCTTTCGAGTGCAGGAGGCTAGCTGCCAACAGGAGCCACAAGCTCGAGCTGAGGCCAAAGAACTGCCGCAGGGGTGTCTTAGCTCCACTGGAATCACTACACTGGAGCTAATGCGGGATTTCCAAGTGCTGTGTGCACATGCCTGTGACAACTGCAAATTATTGAAGCAAGTAGACATCTCGAACACAAACATCGAGGAGATCCAGGAATTCACCTTTGTGCACTGTACCAGCCTTTGCGAGGTCAGACTGCCTACCATACGAGTTAAAGCCTTCATGAACTGCGCTGCATTGCCAGAACTTGCGATACCGCCCTCGCTGCACTATATCGCCAGTAGGGCCTTCCTTGATTGCACTGCACTTTGTAGGCTAACAAAACTCCCAGGCCGGCGCAAATGGCGGGGGCCTTATGCAGAAGAAAATGCTTTTGCCATTTGCCCTGCCATGCGATGGCCACCGTGGTTGCACATGGTCCCTGACCCAGGCTTTGTGTCGGGATTAGCCTAGTCCCTTCACTCATACTCACGAGTGACTTCGAACGCACTGTCCCTCAAGCCTCAAGACTGTTCGCGCGCGAACCCTACCTCGCAGAACAGAGGAGATTCTCCAATACCGATCAGCTCAAGGTAACACCTGTCATAGCTGCCCAGGTAAACTGGCTCAGCTAGTCGCCAATTTCGTCTCCACAGCCTGCTGTTAGTGAGCCGACCTGGCTGGGAGCCTCAGCTCTTGGCCTTTGGTAGGCGAGTGGCAGTAGAACGGTAGATGATTGGCGCCCAGGTGAGAACCTCAGTTCTTTGTCTGTGGGAGTCGGAACTCAGCCAATCTTGTACAAAGATGGCATAAGTAGGATAGGTCGCAGTTTCACCAGTTTCACCCGGGCCTTGCGCGTCGGGAGCTATCCGCCGCATTGGAAGAGTGAGCGCCCCCCCAGGCTCCTTGACCATTCCCGGGAGCCAATTGGGAGGTGTGTTGCGCCTCCCCCTGAGGGAGGGAGGCCGTCAAGCTGTTTGCAGCCGCACCTGTTGTTGCAATCTCTCTCACCGCCGCATTCAAGACGGGCCACTGCCTCTTCGTTCGCGCAGTCTTTTATAGGGGTTGTGCCTCTGAGAGGTTGTTTTCCAAGGCCAGCACAGCATTGCAACTGATGACCTCTGGCAATCGTCATCTTTTGTGCTGCAACTTTCGCACCAGCTTAAGTGCCTGTGACCGAGGCTGGCAAGGATGACATTTACCTTGCCTGTACACGAAGGCCACCTTTGATTGGCCTGCGTGGACAACCGCCTACGTCCAGATTTGGTAATGCTTTCGTCGAGAATTCAGGCCCTTAGGTAGTTTGAGTCTCTCATTCTTCACATGTTTCACCTTAGTACAGAAGAAACTCTGCCCGCATTGGTCGTTGGGGTCTTTGTGTCCTTGTGGTTTTGGGGTGGTTTTGTTTGTTTGGTTGTTTAGTGTCGGTTTTTGTTTTTGGGTTGCCTCCCCCACCAATATGCAGAGTTTCCAATCCTTCTACGATGACCTGGGCACACCGCCCACATGGCGTCCGCACTCGTGGAAAAAACAATGAGGACTGGCAGGCGATGAGCTATTGGCTCACAGGAGATCCTACCTTCCTCAATAAGCTGGAAATCCATCGCCAAGATTTGAAGGACCAGAAACAAATCTCGTCGAGTTGCCCCCACTGGTAGTTCCTCCTCCACTGCCCGCCCTCCTAATCGCAACCTCCCTCTTCCACCGCAGAGACCAAGGTATCCTCTGCCAATGGTAGTAGAATGTTGTGGCCTCAGCTACTGCATTCCAATTTTGAGCGCGAGTTCTGCTGGTGGTGTTGTGTCGAAACATGACCCAGAATATGACAGCATTTCAGGCTCAAGGGAGCAGCGCCGCCATGACGCACCTCCAGCAGCAAGATGCGCAGCTGGATTGCAATGAGCCTCATGTCATTGTGTTGGTTACGCTTGCGGGCAATGAATACCGCATGCCTGCAAACTTTGCGCACTATGAAGACCTGTCGCAACTAGAAGACGACGTTGTCAGTTTTCTGCCAACTGTTGCTGATGTCGAAGTGTTCGGATGCGAAGTAGACTTACTCATGCCGGACACTAAGTTGTCATTGCGAGATCCCATCCACTCTACGCAGAACAGATTCCAGGTGATTGTCAGACCTTGTATCGAGGAAGGACACTCAGTTTGGCAGTTTCAAAATAGGAATAGGGAAGGATATCCCAAGGCAGTCCGAGTTCCAATTAATGATCGAAAGGAGGTACCGGACAGGGCCTTCTACTCTGCGCCCATGCTTCGCCATGTCGAGGTAGCACAAGGAATCACCCAGATTGGATCGGCAGCATGGCAAAGCTGTCATCAGCTGCAGATTGTCAAACTGCCGTCCTCCGTAGTCTGTCTCCAAGATGGGGCTTTTCAGGGATGCTATGCGCTCAGTCAGATCACAGCCCCAGGGTGTGTCCAATTTGGTCGGAGAGTCTTTGCAGAATGTTGCTCGCTCAGTAGGATAGGTCTGGCAAGGAAGCCATCAATGCACTGGCTCCAGGGGCGCAAATCGCGCCATTCGCCTTTGAGAGCTGCCTGGCACTCACGTCAGTTGATTTCGTAATGGCCAATAATAATAAATCACGGGCCCTCCCAGATGGCAGCTTCTGTGGAGCTGGCATCGAAAGCCTCCGCCTTCCTCCGGACTTTCACTTCATCGGCCCAAAAGCGTGTGAGAACTGCAAGCGGCTCATTGAGGTCGACCTTATGTGCACGGACATCACCGCATCTGGGGCTCCACCTTCTCGTACTGTGTTGCCCTGGTCGATATCTGGCTCCCGCCCAAGATTCGACGAATTGGCAAGGAAGCCTTTCTCTGCTGCACATCACTTCGAGAAGTCGTCACTCCGCCGATGCTTCGATACCTTGGCGTTAGAGCATTCTGCGGCTGTGAGCAGCTCACACTTTTCACTAAGCTAGACGAAGCAGACTCAGGAAGGGGGATACAAGCGGAAGACAATGCCTTTTTGATGTGTGATAACTTCGAGTGTGAATCTTGGATAGAACTGCTCCCACCGCCCCCGCTGTCCAAAAAAGAGCGCCGGCGGTGTTTGCTTTTTTGATGGCACCACATGTGGTCGTGAAGACGAAACTCGCGTAGCGATGCAGTTTTCAAGACAGCATGTCAGGATATTCTTATCCGGGTGGCATCTTCTCTCATGACGAACTGATTCTTGGCTTGAGTGGAGGGTGGGTGGGCCGCCTTTTAGTCTGGCTCGCAAAATTGCCACCCACCCTCCCTGCATAACAGCCCTGCCACAGTTTTCGAGCATGCTTTACTCGGTCAGTCCTAGCCCAGCCAGTCTTGCAGGCTGCCCTCAGCAATGTCAGGAGCCACCTTCGAAGCACACTGACGGATAAGATCTCAGAAGGAGTGCATTGAAAGCACCCTCCTTCGTCCAACTCCATCAGTGCAAGCAACGAACGTCTTGCATGCTGCCCTGAGCAATGCTTCAACGCATACCCATGGCTGAGAAGTCAAAAGCAGTGGCTGCAAAAGCACCCTCCTTGGCCAGACCCCGTGCCTAGAGCCAAGGACTGTGAGCTCACCCCGTGAGCTCGCCCCCGTTGTCCAAAAAGGAGCGCCGGCCGTGTTTGCTTTTTTGATGGCACCACATGTGGTCGTGAAGGTGGTGATCAAGAGCCGGCGAAATCAAAGTTTCACTGAGCCTGCAAATTTAGATTTCTGTTGAATCTGGCTTTTGGTCCTTCTTTTCACCCTTTGCGGCCAATTTTTTCCCGCTGGAGCATGAATCCAAGCCTCCAGCCACAAACTGCCAAGGTCCACTCTGCCAACCTCTTTGTCTTTGGCACCGTCCCACTGTTGAGTCTGAAGTGTTGAGAGAGTGAGAGGAGTGAGAGAGAGTGAGAGAGTGTGGGAGAGCGTGTGGGAGAGAGTGTGAGTGAGTGAGTGAGTGAGTGAGTGAGTGAGTGAGAGAGAGAGAGAGAGTGAGAGAGTGAGAGAATGAGAGAGTGAGAGAGTGAGAGAGTGAGAGGGTGAGAGGGTGAGAGGGTGAGAGGGTGAGAGGGTGAGAGGGTGAGAGTGTGAGAGTGTGAGAGGGTGTGAGAGAGAGAGAGAGAGTGAGAGAGATAGAGAGAGAGAGAGAGAGAAAAAAAAATGTGTTTTCACATGGTAGCGGGGCCCCGTCGATCTTTTGGGTGAGGGGCATACGCGAAGTGTGATCACACACGAGACTTTAGGGTTAGCAGTCGCAAGAATACTCGCGGGTGTTGAAATCATATCAAACATGCATCCCTTCGTTTTGGTTAAAGTGGTGGGCAGAAAGTTCCCATTCGCACTTGTCGTTGACCCACCGCCGTCCCTTGACACCACCAGGGTGCATTTTGTATCAGTTTTTGCCATTCGATCTTTCATTGCACCTTCGATGCTTGCGCGTGGGTTTGCCAGCTCAAATCTTGATGCGATGTCAGTTCCTGTGGCCTCAAAGGCTATGAACTTGTCAAACTTAACATTTTTCGTCCTGGACCAGCAAGACGTTTGCAAAAAATTCTGAGGTTGTCAAACATAGAACCCATCGTCCCAAGCCAACAAGACAATTGCAAGCGTTTTCGACGTGAGTCCGCGCATCCCATCGGCCTGGCAACACCCAGCGCATCAGAGAGACACAGCGTATCTGCAAAGTGTTCCGGAACCTGCTCCCAGCTTGCTCGCAAACTTGCTCCGGAACTTGCTTTGGGACCTGGTCGGGAACTTGCTTCCGAACGTGCTCTGGAATTTGCTTTGGAACTTGCTGGGGAACTTCCCCGGAACTTGTTCGGAGACCTGTTCCGACGTGTTTATCATGAGAGAAAATCTCTGAGGTTCGGTTTAGGGGAACGAAGCAGAACAGTTTTTGTTTTTGCGCAATTTTCAAAGCCGGTCCTTGTACTCCAAATGGTACGCGGTTGAACGAATGATGTTTGTTAGACGACATCTGACATGTGGCAAGTCCGGGTCTTACATCAAGTGAATCAACTGAACCCTGCGGCCCCCGGTGGGTTTCAGCGAAGCCACGGAAGTGAAGTGTTAGGAATAGTTGCTGAGGGTGGCCAGTCATGTACTTCTGGTCCACAGCCATTTTGTTCTTTATTGGATGTTTGCCTTCCAACCGCAAGATTTATCGCGGGTGAAAAGCACCCACTTGGCACAATGGTTGCGGATGGGCTGAACAAACCAACAGCCAAGTAAAACAAACCGCCTCAAAAAGGAACCCATTGTCATTGATTTTCCTTGCCTGTTGATAGACGACGGCGTGCCCAAGGAAATTGCCATGCCCCCTGAGATATTTATCAGACAAGTGGTGCAGGCATGGTTGGATTATAACATCACATCAGTTTTTTGTGGGGAGTGAGTGCTGCATATTCATTTAGCGGCTTCCCATTTTGCGCTAGAGAGCTGGAGCCTCGGATGGATCATTGAAAAAAACAAATTCGACATCACTTTGCACTCATTTTCTCCAAATCATGTGCTGGCTGGTGATCTCAGTGAGGGATAGCTGCAAAAGTGCTTGCACGAGGCCAGATGGCAGGCCTGGTGTCGGAATGTGGACGTAGAACTGAGGAGAATCCATCTTTGTTTCTGGGTCTTTGTTTTTTTGATGCTGTTTGCCTGAAACAAAGGGTGGCTACAGACTAGAATGTCTGAACTGGAAACTTCTGAAGGGATTGTTCTGTGTTGCTGCAAAGTGTGCGCCCGGAAGACACAGCTTTTTGGGATGAACCTGATGAACCCCGGGTTTGCTAGAAGTTTCAATGGATTTTGCATTTTTGTCGAAGACAAATCCATTCAGTTGATTTTCGCACCCCTCGGTAGAGGTTGTGATGAACGCCTTTGAACGGCTCATTGTGGAGTCCCCAGCAAAAAAATAATGCTGATCGATCGCGATAAATGCGAGAGCTTTCTGGCGCAGCAGAACGGTGCTGTAGTAGTTTGGATGCAGCTTGAGTTGGTTAGCCTTGCCATTTGTGAGACGCTACACAGTTTGTTTGTATTGAAAAACCAAGGAACCAACAATATTTGAAACTAAAACCAAGGACAACAGCCTGGCGATAGATCGTGTGATTCGGCTCAGGACCGAAGCCTCTTCACAGGCCTGGGCTTTCCTGACAGCCCACCAGCAGACGGTCAGGAGGCGCGGCGAAGCACCTCGGACCCGGCGCAGCTCGGATCAAATCTGAAACCGCGAAGAATCCTGAAGACCATGGAGCATCCCTGGTAGACTTGTTTGTTCTTGATTTGACGCAGTCCCATACATAGCCACATCATATTTTTGCACTTTTCCTTCTTTGTTGTTCTTGAGACCGTTGTTGCAACAAAGTTCATTTAACTTTCGTTTGTGACTGGTGTTGGTAGGCACGCTATTTCGGATTCCACAGAACAAAGTCGTGCCAAGACCCCGCTACAACAGAGTGACCTTTCAATGTCGGGAACTGCCAGGCCTCAAGCTCATGGACTCTACTCCAGGTGGCGCTTGCCGCTTTGTGTGGATGCAGTACAGACAACATTATAAGTTCTATTTCCTGGGTTGCAATTGGAAGATCCGACTGGTGCAGGCTTTGCTGCGGCAGAATGAACAAGCTAGAAGCTACACTCAGTGCATGCCTAAAAAGAACCAGATCTTCTTGTGATTGCTTTCGTCGAGTTGAAGAAGCACAGTGACTCAGCGACCAAGGCGACTACTTCTGAAGAAGGCCCGTGAAGAACCTGGGCTGAGGCGTGGTGGCGTCTCAGAATGGGGATCAAGTGACCAATTGGTTTTTGCACTTTTCATTGACTTTCTCTGTTTGGAGTCTTTGAGAGGGTATTCCTGGCAGTTGATCTTGCGAAAGTACTCTGAAGGCCATCCTCAATGGAGCGGTGGCAGGCTTGGTTGGCAATTTGCAAGGGATCCAGTCCGGCACCACACTGGTCTTTTCGGCCATCTCAGATTAAATACAGATCCCTATGTTCGGTGATAGGTCTTTCAAGCAGAACTGTACAGTCATGCTTGAAGAGAGCTGACAATTGAAAGGCTTGAAGAAGACTACTTCTTTCAAGGAAAATTCTCATCAACACTCAGCTGAATATTGATTCATAATTGCACCTTGATGTAACTGTGAAGCAATTGCGTCAGCCTTGAAACACAGCCATCTCACGAAATAAACAGGCTCTAACGGACCTGTGGCCTGCAGCTGAAAGGGAAGCTGTGCCGCGAGCTCATCTAGGTCCCACCTGACGGAAATGCAGAACCGAAGCAATTTCTGTTTGGTTGAAGCCTGTTGGAGACCTTCAAGTCCCCTTGTCTTTGCACTCCTGTCATCTTTGCAGTGAGTACTTGCCCAGCTTATGATTCTTTACAGTCTCCTCTTTGCATGTCTCCGATGCCCTGTGGCAACATAGACGGTTGCTTGTCAAGCCAAGGTCTTCCATCTTCAGTGAGGCTGATCGGCAAAGGATGAACCAATGACCGATACCACACATACCGCCAAAGTGGTGTTCAAACAAACTTAGCGCAGTTCGGATGTGTCGATAAGTCGGTTTGCCCATTTTGTTTTACTAAGAGGTACCTGCTCGAACCCCCCGCAGAGAAAATTGTAAAACCAGTAACCACACGTTTTTTTTTGGAACCGTTTTTACCGCGCCTTTCGGTAACATTCACAGTTGAAGGACTCGGGCAATGCGGATTTTTTACTCCTATTATATATTTGTTCGTTGTTTGCTGTTTTTACCGGGAGCTGTGTCAAATTTTAGCCTTTGACAGTTTTTACAGTGTTTTTCGGTAGAATCCATAGCTGAGGGACTTGGACAATGCCGTCAAACACAAAAAAGACAACATTTTTACCTTTTTTACCGAAGAGAAGATTGGTCAAATTTTGGTTGAGAAAGCGGTCAAAAACAGATTTTCCAGAATCTCTCGTGGCACATCCAGATATCTGATATAAAGACTGTGGCATGGCGGCATTGCGTGGTATGAGTTAGCCATTCACTTCACACTGTTCGCAGGTAGATGCCTTCTCACGTGGATTCATGACAAGGATAAGGGTCATGCAATACCAAATGATTTTTGCCACACGTAGAACTGCATGCAAAAACCAAAAGTTAAAAGTTTGTGGCACCAAGCCAAGCGTCGAATTTAAGAGCAGTTGTGCGATATTTGGTAGTGTTTCAATGTATCGTTGCTGTAAGAAAACAGTCTCATTAGCAGCATGCCCAAACTGCATGTAAGCTCGCCACCGGCTACTCTTCGATGCCGAATCAGCCTTATCCGCTAAACGTTCGCGTGCCATTCCAACCAGTTTCGCGTGCCATTCAAACCAGTGCTTGATTGTGCCGAGATAAATGAAAGTTTGGAAGCAGATATTCCTTTTCTACTTCGTCATAGTTTGTATCAAAGGGTCAAGACATGCATTCGAACCAAACATGATTTGACAGCTCTTGCCTTTGACACTTTCGTGGCATTAATTCACTACGAGTTGGCCGTGACTCAACCTGGTGTTTCTGACTCGGTGGTTGCATGGTTGTTAGTACATTTTGTCGTACAGACCTACCTGGAGTACCCCACGTCTTTGGTTTTGGAAAATCCTAGCCGAGGGACCCGAGCCCATTAGAAAGCATAATTGCAATCTATACAGGCGTGGAGATTGGTCAAACTTTGGTCCAGAAACAGGTCTATGATTTTTTTTTTTGCTGTTTTTGCTGCGGTAGTTAGACAAGCTTTGGGAGTAGACCCGCAAAGGGATGATCTAAAACAAGGTTAGAATTGAAACACCAAAAAGGAAGAACACATACAATGAAAGGGTGAACATAATTTTAGGAAATTGAGGTTTCAAAAACAGACTTAACAAAAACCAAGAAGACATTGTGACTAGAATTGCAACGAGAAGAGGTGACTTGAAACGAACAAATAGAAAGCAGAACGCGAAATGAAAGGATAGGTTCAAAGCAAAAAGAAGCCCTCTAAACAAAACGTCAGACTTGAAGCGAAAGGATTATGTTGAAACAAGAAGGAACTACTGTACTGTACAGTACTTGAAACGAAAAGGAGCGACGCATGGATATGCTTGAAACGCAAGGAAGGACTTGAAGCGAGAGGTATGTAGTGAAGCGAAACGGATTGAAGTGATCATAAGTGATCCTTTGAAGTGATCATTTGTCCATTCCTTTTTTCCCTGCAAACTGGGTAAAAATGACAATTATCGATTTGCTCCGCGCCTGGGGTAAAAAGAATTGGCCGACAGACCTGGGCAACACGATATGTTTTTGTTTTATCATTTTTTTTACGTTTCTACCGCGGAAGTGCCTCACAGAAACCCCGTAACCCGAACAGCAGCGTTAAACCAGGACAGGACTCTGGTGTGTCACTTCTTACCCATACATTGAATATCATCGAAGAATCAATTTTTCTACTTGTAGCTCTGCCCTTCGAGAGCCAAGGGTTGGAAGAAGGCATTTCTGAGAGTTTCAGTACAAAGACACTCCGGAGGTGTCTTTTCTGCGCGAGATGTTTAGTTTGTATTTGTGCGTGATTCTGGCCACAGCACTAGGTGCACACCTCTGAAGGCAGGGACTCATTGAACTGTTGGTTGTCGCTCTTGTTTTTTTTCTTTTTTGTGGGCAAAGAAAAGGGCATCCGCTATGCGTTGGGACTAAGATCATATGCGCTTGGTAGAATGGGAAAGCCAAAAGGGGCAGCAGTTTGATAAACATTTGCCTCAACTTTAGTCTGACAGACTGCTTCAAGAATTCCAGTGCGTAATGCAGTTGGCATGCCAGGAAGAAGCGCTGCCAATCCCGCACTCTTCTCAGTTGAAGCGGTTGCAGTATTTTCTTGTTGCTAATTATTCTGGCACGTTTTAAATGAGTTTCATGGTCAGGAGCCTGGGCTGAGAGAACCGTGCTCAGGATGCCAACAGATAAGAGACAGCCCACCCACACCCGAGGCCCTGACAGAAACTCAGCCAGGCGTACGGGGTTGCGAGTTTGGGTTGATCGGAAATTTCTTTGAGTCTTGAGGAGATGGTGTGACATGGCTTGACTAATCCAACTCCAAATACCGTTTGATTTGATCTTCCTTTTCCTCCTGATTCCCAGGGACTCATCATGGCTAAGAGCAGGTCCATGATCACGGGAAAGTCTATCTTAGAGTCTTAGAAGTTCTTCTTGAATGGTAGAGTTCTAATCCAACTGCTTGACAGATTTGCCAGCACACCTTGACTGTCTACAAGCAAAGGTTTGGAAAGAAGTCCAAAATTGATTGAAGAATTCCGTGCAGAATTGATGGCGCATGGGCTGCAGAATGCGTTGCTGGCATGGAGCACCCTTTTGCTTGTCCAGGCACAGATCTCTTCTTCCAAATCTGAAGTGCCTTCAAATACCAGTCTCATGTGGTTGTCCCCACAACAAAGTTGGCAACGGCTTTAGATGACAAATACGGGGATATCGGATATGGCTTTCGTTTGGGTCGGATGTTCTTGTCTGGATTCCCGTCGCATGTCACCATCCCAAGATGCTCATTTGCTCATTCGTTGAGGACACAACTTGTCAGATTTGTAACACGAAACTACTACAAGTTCATCGCTGCTAGTAACAAGGACATTACTACAAGTAACTAGTAGCAAGAAGCTACTAGTAGCGATGCACTTGTTACAGTAGTAATGCCAGGAGCTACTAGTAGCTTCTCGCTCTTAGTAGCGTTGCACCTTGCTGCTAGTAGCGATGCCCTTGTTACTAGTCTCTGTTGTTTGTGAGGCAAAGAATTGGGATGTCTTCTACGCTGATGCTGTCCCACAAGACCGGAGTGGTTTTTCGTTTGTTTTGCACAACCAGCGCGTATGGTACTTTGGTGGCTATCCAATGACCATCACGGTCGAAAGCCAATTGACCAGGTTCAACGACTTGCAGCTAGGCAGAAGATTTGGCCTTGACTGTTTGAACTTCACAGTGAGCTCGGCACTTTCATTTGTTTTTGTTGCTTTAGAGTTATCTAAATTTGAAAGCCATGTGAACCTATGTTTATGGTGAGCTGTGACCGTGCCGAGCGGTTGCTATGAACGAAGCAAGTGTACAATGACTTGCGCGGTGTACCGCGCAGTGTGCGGTACATGTGTGCGGTGGTCCGTGCAGTGTACGATACATGTGTACGGTGATCCGTGCGGTGTACAATACCCGTTTGTACGATGTAGGATTCATATGTGCACTGGTGTATGTAATGGTGTAGAGAAGAGTCTGTGCAATCTACCATGTGATGGTTGTGGTCGATTTTGAGTTGACTCAACGATTGCAATTTGTTGGACACAGGACGCAAACACATGAAGCCATTTGGAATGCACTTGTATTGATTGTTGTGTGTGGGTTGTTTGTCAGAACTGATATTGGTTACATTCGCTTCCGGCCGACCAAACCCACAGACATATGTTCAACAACATGGAAAACAACTAAGAAACAAACAACAAACAATAAGCACCAGATGACACTAGAGTGGTTCATGTGTGCCTGATGGTCCAAATTCTGAATCAACAAGATATGTTTGTGTTTTCCTTCAACATTGTTTGTATTTCAAGCTGAAGGGCCAGCATTGAAGGGCCAACATGCTTGCAACCCTGGAAATCTGCGGCGCAGCAACAAACAAGGCAAATCATAAACTCCTAAATCAGACTGTTGACTCCCCACCACAGCAACAAACACCAACACCATTTATGTGTAGCAGTTTGGCGAAAGCATGGCAAGCGAACTCGGAGAGATCTTGCTACGTGCGGAACGTGACCGTCCAGATCGCCGAATTCGACATGGAACTTTCTTGAAGAAATGTGGATGCCCCAGAATCTTTGGTTTTCAGTTTCAGAATTTAAACATAGATTCGAGGGTCATAGACCCTAGACTGCAAGCTGTAGACTGTAGACTAGTTGATGTGCGCGAATATAAACTTGTTGCATGCGCAGCCGTGTCAGATTTGTCAAGCCTTCTAGATCGTGTTCCTAGGCTGCTTTTGGGTAGCCATGCCTGGCAGTCAAGGCGGTGATTTGCCTCGATCAGTGGTGAGAGAAAGACAAATGATGAATGCTATCTTTGAACCAGGTCCATCATGTCCTGGAAACCCAACAAAGTATGAGCTGATCCGCATCGATACACCAGAACATGTGCGCCAAAGGGTTAGCGATCAGTTCATGAAGGGGTTGCCAACTGATCCTCCGCAAGCATGGGTGCGAAGGCAGCTGATCGATGGTGCAAACCCTTCACCCTCACCTTCCTCTCCGCCTTTGCCTATGACCACAACACCCCCTCGTTTGGTGAATCACAATGCTGATGGTCTTGATGGGATGCAAACACCTCCTCCGAAAAGGATTAGGACAACACCTGACCATGACCTGAAGTCTCCTCTCACCAAGCAACAATGGAAGCAGCATAAGAAGGAACACATGGAGGAAGACTCACAAGTTGACTCACAATGCTCACATGAAGACAAACATGTCAAGAGTCCAAGTGCTGTGACAGTGAGCAGTGGCAGTGATGAGGGTGTCCGCCTGACTGCAAGTCAAATCTCTCCAACACCACCATCACCATGGTCGATTACGCAGTTGAGGGCATCATTCTCACCATCACCTATACCAAAGAGGCCGGTGATGACGAGGAAACTCGGGAAACTTCAGAGCAACTGCAAGGACAAAGCTGACGCGTGATCACAATTGTGAGACCTACGAGAAGTACGAGCTGACGGACACATCACACTCAGACTGAGTGATTTAATGGATGTAGTCTGTTATGGACCATGGATGTAGTCTCATAGTGTATATGTGAACATGCCTTTCATTTGAGATCTTCTGGATTCATTCATACAACTTTCCCCCTCAAAGGTTGGATTTAGGATTTAGGGGTCAACATGACTACCTTGCTTGAGAATATATTTTGAGTCCAGGCATGATCTGTAGGACTGCCATGCTTTTAAGCTTTGGGGCGAGCAGACCACAGCGTGATCGTGTCGAAAACCCAAAGTGATGCAGCTCAACTCAACTGATGTCCCAATGCCTAGCGTTTGTAAGACAAGGATATAAGACTTAAGACAAGGATTAGATTCAGATTAAATGATGAATCATCAATCTGGAATCTGGAACCTAGAAAGAAGCAAACAGTAAATGAGATCAGAAAACCCTTCTGCTCCAAGATGGATTCACACACACAAATCTTTTGAGCAGCTTGCGCTACGCCCAGGTCGTGTGTTTGCAGCGGCGCAAAGAAAGGCAAAAAACAGCCTAGAACGCTACAGGAGCCTTCATTATTCATTTTGACTTTGACTAGCTTATTGCAGCCGACTTGACTCATCTTTTAGTTTCTCTAAGGCTTCGACTTCATCTTAGGCGCTTAGACTTGACCTCCCAACATCTATATTCGACACAACCACCAGGAGCATTGTCCATGAGTATGTGGAGAAGCACGCTATCCGTCAAGCGGATGTTGCCAGAGCTTTGGAGTCTGGCCGGTATGGGCGTCGGAAAAGCGGAGTCAAGGGGCGTGGTAAGTACAAGACATGGACCACTCAGGCTATGCTTCGAGCATCGTTTCTCGCACCTTGTTTGGCTTCTCTTGTTGTGTTTGGTATTGCAGTTGAGCGGTAGTTGTATGCTAAGCACTAAGAACTCATACAGTCATACAGATGTTCATTTGTGATTTAAGTATGGGAAGTACGTGGCCAAACCAGCCACTGGAGGGTTCTATGTTAGACTTTTAGTTGAGCTAAGACATCGTTTCTCTTAGTAAGACGATGTATGTGACATTGCTCCAACAAAGGCTAGGCAATGCAATCCGCCTCAGTGCTATTCGTGGAAGCGGAAGTGAGTCTGCACAGCCACAGTTTAAGATCCCAAAGCAGCAACAAAAGTCGCCAACCATGTTCAGCTTGAACTCTTTAAGTTTTTGGATGAGTGCTTGCACGACACACATCGGAAGAGTTGCTCGACAACACGTGCAGGTTCTTTTCTTTGTCCCTGGTCCATGTTGATAAGTAGGTACTTGTCGAGTCATTTGGTTACTTGTGGATTATCTAAATTTGTTTACTTGGAGGTTGCTTTCAATTAGACTAAATAGACTAAATTAATAATTAAATAGATTTCTACTTGTCATGTTATCATATCTTATGAATTCATGACTCATGACTAATCATAACATACCATAACTAGAGTCATGAGTCAGGACTCAGTACCAACAATCAACCAACATAAAATAAGCAGGACATGTCGCTACAAATTCCAGCAGCCAATTCAGGTGAGGGCTTCTTTGTGCGAGTTCTTTTCGACTATGTTGCAACGAGCGTGCGAGCTCTGCCAAGATGTGCCTTAGACAATAATCATTAGTCGGTTCAAAAAGCAAGCCCATGGCCAAGTGCCGGTTGATACTTTGTTCATTCATTTTGCGAGTGCTTTGAGAATTCTTGAATTGACACATTGTGTTTCACATCCAGTGCAAACCAGTGGAGAGTATGATTTTCAGTTTTATTGTTGCGATGACTGTACAATTGACACTTGACACACATCTACATTTGTCTAACATTTGTGTATCCAATCATTTGTGTTGATTTGTGAAATTGTTTTCTTGATGTTCAACCTCGAACTTGAAATCAGGCTATCACTAACACCTGTACTAGTACCAAGGAAAAGCCGTTCATGACATCCTTGAGCCTGGAGTTTGACGCATCGTCTTTCAAGACCCGGGTCAGGAAAGGCTTGTTGGAAGCGGATGCCAAATATCATGTTCTGGCATTTCAGCTCAATATTGGTTTCAATTTTCAAGTGTTAACGAATGAAATGGTGTTGGTTTGTGATTCTGGTTCAGCATGGAATGACAGGTTTGGTGAACATACATCATCACTCACTACTCACTATGGAACAATGAAATGTTTTATGAATATATATATATATGGTGATGAAATAATGACCGGTGTGGTGACAAACTAGCACCTAAGGTACAGCGTGCCGAATTGCTGGTTCAGTGGCAGAGGGAGAATCCTTTTTTCCAGCCGCTTGGCTTATCGGAGCTGCTCTTTAACCAAGACCAAAACAATTTAGCTTCTTGAGCAAATTGATGCATTGGAAAGTGAAATCATATTCAAAGACTTACCAAATACCAGCGTGTCCTTAGTTGTATTTCTTAATGTTGATGAGGCTTTGCTGTTGCTGCCATTTTGCAAAGCATACTTGCTTGCAAGGCGTAAATCAAATTTATGTTCAACATGCTCTCAGACTCTAAGTCTCTAAGTGTCATAGAACCTTATCAGTTCACTTATGGTTCATGAATCCATGAGTCAAACAATCTCAACATTGTCATTTCAGTGGAATGAGGCAATCATCCTTGCCGATTCGCCCAGTTATCATGGAGACAGAGGATGCTGAGACAATTTGGCAAGGGATCAAGGATGCACATCCAGTCGATATCTTCAGATACTCGATTGTCTTAGTGTTTGTTGTTGGTTGGCCATTAGTTTCTTGCAGTGGGCACTCTGCAAATCCACATGTGCTCAATGTTTCCCATTGGTTCATAGATGCCAAGGGTTAGTCATTGAGTATGTGACATGTTCATAAAGGTTTGGTCATATGACAATAATATTTATTGCATCGTGCTCATCATATGCTTTCAAATCCTAGCATCGACTGACTCATGTATGTCTATTTGGAGGGCGCAAGGATAATTCAATCAAGAATCAAGAATCCCGAGAATTTCTGAGGCTGGGCCAGATCATCAGATATATTTTTGATGAGGCTTGTGTCTGACAAGGGCAAAGCGAATTTGAGGATGGTACGCCAAGGGATCTTACAGTTGAAGCCTTCAAACACTGTACTCTTTCACAAATTTTGCGATCAGTCACTTGACCGTTTTGAGCTTTGAGTCTTCAGTCTTGCTCTTGACTATTGAAACACACGTATGCATATTCATATTCATATGAATAATATGTGAATATATATAATATTATAATCAGTTGTATCTTCATGAAAGTGTGTGAGACTGCAAGTCATAGCTCGCTGTTTCCAAAGTTTACGTTATACTTTATACCAAATAAATATATGTGAGACAGGTCTGTATGGTTGGCAATCCAAGGCATTCCCTCAACAACGCCAGCGAAGTATTGTGGAGAGGTATGAAAACAATATCACCGATGCATCTTGGCTGGAGAGCAAGTTCAAGAATATAGTAATATGTTCAGCTCTATGTTATTATTATTCTTGAATCCAACAACATCAAAGCAAACACAATAACATACAATCAATCAAAAGCAACAACAAAGAAATGAAACACAAACAAACACTATAATGACAGCAACTACCATTCTGCACACCAATGAATCTCGAGGTCATAGAGTGTGAGGTTTTGAACTATTGTTTTTCTACGCCACAAGTACTTACTACGTCGAGCAAAGCAAACACAATGTAGTATGCAAAGCAATTGTTGTTTTATTGGAATCGTTCTAAGTCTAAGGCTTCTAAGGTGTAAAGTAGTTGTAAAGCACATACTGTGGTGGTTCTGTTGCAGATATACTGAGACTGAGAGTGAACTCTAACTCTGGCCTGACAATACCACATGCTGAGTTGATGTCGCGGCAAGCGCTCAGGTTCTATGCGAACGGCTTCCTCACAACAGGTAGCAACTTCTTCAACTTACTGCGGCATGTTGAAGCCTGGGTGTTTGACCCTAGCACAGTTGAGATTTGCTACGGAAGGCATCATTCGTCCAGTTAGTCGCAGTCGCTGGTTCATTTGTTGTCCTTTGGAATTATGTGGAAAACTTATTGTTGCGGTTGCAATGTTGCTATGTAGATTGAAGTGAATGGGGTCTTTATCATCTTTATTGCACCTATTGCTCATTACCAGTGGCCACATAATTACTTAGAGACTTATATAATATATATATATATATTAGTATTAGTATTATATATACATATTTATTTAAGAATTGAGATATACATTAGTTCAAATTCAACAAACACTAGACTTCCCAGTCTGTGTAATCGGCAGGCCTGATCCCAAAGTTGAAGAGGCTAATCGCTTGATCGTGGCTTTGGCAATTGGTGATTCATCTGATCATTCAAATGCGAGACGATGGGCGCTAGCCAACGAGTTGCTCAAGATTGACAACGGGCCTTGGTCTGACACCCGCCATATCAAGCATTATTGCCGGGGTATGTTCTGCTGCAAGAATGGTATCAAGGAGACCCGCATGAAGCTTCTTTCAGCTATCTATGTAGCTGTTTTGCACAAGCCAACAACTTTTTCATCTTGTGGTTATATGTTGTTGCACGTTGTAAGTTGTTGTAACTAACAGTGTTTGTTTAGTTTTTTGTGACATGTTCTGCTTTTCATCCAAGTATATATTTGAGTCATTTGAGTTAACTTAATCATATTCAAAACTTTGTTTGGTTCATGATTGCATTGCAAGAGCATATTTTGTTTGTATATTGTTTGTCATATTGGTTTTTCATGATGTGTTTGTCTTGATGTCATTCAGTTTCATAATTCTAAAAATACATACATATGTTCATTCAGCTCACTCATGTTTTGGACTTGGGACTTGACTTGACTCTTGAATCTTAACTCTTAGCCACTCCAAGGCATTCATCTTTGCCATGAAGGCTGAAGTGCCAGCAGTTTCCCGCTGGACTTCTTGTGGAAGCTGTTCAAGATACTTTTGGTCTCATGTCTTTGTTGAGACAACTTTCTTTGATTTAATCATGAACCTTTATGTTGAAAACTTACATTAGGATGTCACTCAAGTCAGTGTTGCTCTAGTAAGCGGGTTGTACTATCTGACAACTATACATGAGCTAAAGTTTCCACATGTGTACAACAGGGGTTGACATTTTGGAAGACAACCTAATGTCATACAATTGACTGTTTGTAACAAATGAGCGCACTGACTATAGACACCGAGGTTGACACTTTCGTATCACAACATATTGTATCACGCATTCTGCCGCTTGCATGGAATGACAGCTCTCCAGAATCTTGAGAAACAGTTTCGCGAAAGTGAAGAGGCGTTGCCAACGTCTACGTACCTCCAGGAGCACAACTCAACAGATCTTTACAGGAAAGCCCTCAAGGTGAAGTCCTTCAAAACATATGAATGGCTGAGGGGTGAGGACACATTGTTCCGTGTGATGCTTTGCACTGTCATCATGAGACCATTCGAGAAGTTGATGTATTTGTTCCTGAACTGGCAAAGCAAGGATGTGTTCTTGGCTGAATGCCCTCCACTGGTTCAAATGAGCAGGAAGCAAACTGCACCTCACTTGGATATTATCAGAGAACTGCGTGAGTTGATGCTATCTGGTTGCTTTGCTAACCACCACATGACTTTACAACAACTTGTCGGATGTTTCTTGGTGAGAGTGATCCTAAAACATTTTACCATTTGAATCGTGATCGCAATGTCAGAATTCAATTGAATACTTTTGTATTTTTAGAATAAATATATAAATGTTAGAAGTCAAGAAAAAATATACCTTTGAATTTGAAGATGCACAAACACTGTTAGTAGCAGAAATAGTTTGGGTCTGTCGGTCACCACATTATCATTATATATAATAACATATAGATGTCTGGGGCTTAGGCTAAGTTTAGAGTCTAGAGTCTAGAGTAGAGTCTAACATTCATTAAGTTTCAATGGGCTGGCTGGTGTTGTATTGTTGCATAAACTTAGGCTTTGCATGTCATCGGCGGCCACCTGCCAATCTTGCTGAACTTGCTTTTTGGCTTTTGGTCAATGCCATCGGACAATTGTGGAAACGCTTTGCAAGGCCCTACTCACTACCACCACTGTGTCTTGGTAGGTTGTGCGATAGCCAAGAAGACTTCAGTGAGAAGCAGGCTCTAGCGACCCAGTTCTTCAATTTGCCGCGTTGCTGTCAATGTGAAAGCTTTACCAAGCCGCTCTTGAGATTGGCAAGCAGCCCAAGTGATTTGCTACCAGGTGGAAAGCTATTTGGCACGATCGAAGCAACAGCACGCACAAAGATCACAAACATTGAGGTGGAATGCAATTTTGCACGAGCCAATTCAGCAAAGGCCGCTACTCGTGGTCGGCAGGACCATTCGTCACAACTTTGTGCCAAACACCTCCTGGCAGAGATTAAGGCTTGTCATGCAAAGGATCTTGTCCGTCAGGCCAACCAAGGATACATGACACCTCCGGTACATGGTGAAGCACTTGTCAAGCAATCCACTCTTGCTTCTAGTGATGACGCATCCGTTCACCAAGCATCCAAAAAGAGACGCAACTCGATTTGAACTTACAACAACACAACATAAATTCTAGTCCGTGTGTGCTTTGCAACTATCTCAGGTAACTTCAACTTAAGTGAGGCACCTATTGAATCAACTTGTTGTGTTCATATTTTTAGCTTTCAACATTGAACAAACTTGATGAACTGGTTCGATATAATTCTAACATGTTAGCCAGTATAACAGAATGAAATGTTTGTAGTTTGCAAGCAAACTTTCTGAGCTGGCTGAGATTGACAATGAAGCCAAAGCATAAATAAGACAAAGGTTACACCATACTATATAAATTATATAAAGTTGAGTGAGAAAGCAAGCAATCACTGATCGAAAGTAAAAGAAACACATATCGATCATAGAAACAAAAAACAATATATGTAAAACAATAACTTTGACACCACAAAACAAAAGAATCTATAGCGTTAATATTAAATTTGTATGATCCATGGTAAGTTGTAAGTACTGAGAACCTTTCAAGTATTCAGTAAGTACAGTGTGCTAGTTCATAGTTCAATGTCAGATCACTTTTTGTCATTGAAATGTATTTGAGGCAAGCGCTGGAATGGATACACACTCTTTTGGTCGACTGCTATATCAAAAAGGCATTCACTACCAGGGGAGACTGATGATGATTGTCGCCGACGGGTCATGAAGGAATGCCATACAACGTGGTCTTTGCAAACCAGTGAAGCTGTTGCTTTGAGAGAGGAATACTCAAACAAGGCAGTTGAATTGAACAAGCTTTGCTCTGAAGACAATGTGGTAGCTGTTCCATCATGTGGGGAGCCCAATGATGAAAGACTCATTCATACTGACCAGAACCAGCCGAAGCTCGCATACATTCCTCCTATCCAGGTTTGGTCTGGGTGTGGCGCTATGTCTATTGGAGACTCAGAGTATGGAATCTCAGCATGTTTGCTATCAGTTGAATCTGACAAGCCTGGCTTTGTGAAGCAAGGTAGCTTGACATGGGCTAGCAGATCTGGCGGCACAGTATCTTCAACTGATACATTTGCTACTCCAATGAGGTTGTCTTGCTTGGAAGAGTTTGGTTTCTGCTGGTTGTCAGTGAAACGTGCAGATGCATATTGCAGAGTTGAGAAGCATTTCATTCGATTCGTGCAAGACTTCCGGAAGAAGCTTACACACAAGAAGAGAAATTTGGGACCAAATGCTGAAATCAAACAACCTCTACTTATTGCATTTGATGAGTGGCTGGTCAAATAAGGAGTTTTTGTGTGTGTGCATTTTGTTTTGTGATGTACACGTGGGCCACAACATACCTTCAGAACCTGAAATATGCCATTGGAGTAGAGATATATCGATTGAAAAAAAACATATTAGATTTAGATATTATGCTATATTATCTTGTCATTTATCAGTGTCAGTGATCATTGTACAAATGTTTCTTGCCTCTCGATTGCAATTGTGGCTTAGGTCTGCCACACCTGACTGCAGTTTGAAGATTTGGGTGCTAGCAGCTTCTTCGTTCTCGCCGTACACTGCTGAATTTTGGGAATGCAATGTCCAAGTGTCAGGGGACTCTATTTGTGCATCTCCTGGATGGGTAGATGGTTTGCCAACAATTGTATCACACAAGCAACTTGCAAGAGACGTGACCAACATGGATATGGATCTCAACAACAACTGGCAATGGACATTGCTGTTCGATTACAAGGCACTTGAGAATAATGAGGTGTTAGAGGTAGATTAGTATAGGTTGTTTCTATTTTCCAATGGTCAATATGTGTTTCTTGATCTTACTTAAGTACTGAACTAGTCATGTTGTTGCATTTCCTGTGTGTTAGCAATGACAAACCTATATACTACATACTATGAATGGTTGTTTGTGTTTAATATTTAATACTTAATACTTAATACTAATACATATGTGTATTGCATTTGTCAATTTAGTTAATTTTGTTGAGTTGTTTCATAGAGGCTTAGAGGCTTTAAGGTACAATACACTATTGTTAGTTGGCTTTCCAATGCTGGTCAACATCTGACAGGTGAATGATTTGTGCACTGGGAAGATTCATTTTGAGCGCAACCGAATCACTTCACAATCTTGGGAACGACTTGGTGCGGTTGAGAACTTGCAAGATAGCTCAGATGAAGAAGTATATGCAAATCAAGCAACATCAATGTTGCTGAAAGCTATAGGTCCTTCCCAGGCTTCAAAGGCAGATCCCGATTCCTCTACCAAGAGGACCAAAACTGCTGTTGGGCGACGCAAGAATCAGAAGACAGGCATTGTGGTCTTGGAAAAAAAATGTATGTTTAGTGATTTAGTGTTTAGTATTTAGTATAGATTGGTTTGATGAAGTTCAATGTTTGTTTGATCGTTTTATTTTCCACCATAGCAACTGACTTTACTTTACTACTATAGTACAATACATAATATATTTAACAGTTTTGTAACAATACTAATAATATAATATATGATTACTTCAAACATAATACTATATACTATATAACTAGTTGTCATTGCAACTTTGCAGGTGACAATTCTGTTTCTCAACGTCCCGATGCAAATCTGGATGATGATGATGATCAACCTGCAAATCTGGATGATGTTGAAGACCCAGAACTGGATATCATTTGGGAGGCTGCACACAGTTCTGTTTCTTTGGTTTTGCTTTTGGTATTGTTTTATACTTTTTTGGTATTGTTTTTTGGGCTGCACATTGCATTAGGGCATCAAACCATAACATATATGATTTTTTGTTATTGTTTATTGATTGTTTTAAATAGAAAGCTCTGATTAGCATATAATACTATATTGACAAAAAATAAGGACAATGGACTACACGTTCTGAGTGATCCTTCAGGGGCTAAGCAAAGATCCTCTTCCAAGCCACAGCCAAAGAGTTCCACACAGAGTTCGTGTTCAAAGACATCAACGACAACAGCTGAAGTCCTTTTACCTGATTCTGGTTTGCGCAAAGCAAGTGATGGCAAAGTTTACCAAGAAGGACGATCTGCACCAATAGGCATGTGGTAAGTGAAAAGCCACAACCATATTATTGTAACTGTAGTTGAAAATGTTTATCTACCTAATTGACGTTTTTGACATGTATGTCTTTGATTTTGAGTAAGTATTGTTTTTGCAGGTCGCATTACCAGCTGGGCATCTGGTAATTCGCAATCTGTATCATTCCAATGCTATCAGCATTCCAAATGCAGAGTGGTCAAATCTCTCAAGTATTTGCCATCAGGGTTCGAGGAGTGGATTGGGGTTCAAAAGTTATAACTGTTTTTTTGGAACTATTCTAAAATCTAAAACAATGTTATAATATATTATAGGTTATAGTTATAATTAGAACTGTTGAGCGATTATACTTATTTTTGAGACCAGGCAAATGCAATGAGATGGTTTCTGGCTGGCGCGGACCTGAACCGATCTATGGCAGATGACCATGTTGGAAGGTTGCTTGTCGTTTTAATCTTTACTTCACATGTAGCTGCAATGTTTTAAAATATAATTCTATGCAAAACAATAGTTCAAAATTGTTGAAAGTTTAGAGTTTAAATATAGGTTGATGGTTTGATTTGTTGTTTTTGATGACCACAGGTTTGATGCTATTGTGATGAGACAATCTGTGTGAGTCAACAGCTGGCTCAATGGGATAAAAACAACAGCTGGCTCAGTGAGATAAAAACAATGGCTACTGCAAGCAGCAATTGTACTTGACTGTGTATGCAAAGTGTACACACTGACTGCACACTGTACATGCTGAGTGTACACACTGACTGTACATCCTGAGTGTACAAACTTTTGGTAGCAAAAAAACTAAAATTTGCTAACAAATCATTAAAATTTGCTAACAAAACTATGGTTTTTGCTAACAAAAGTGTGTACAGTCAGTATGTACAGTCACCACGTACAGTCACCACGTACAGTACGCACGGTCCGTACAGTCAGTGTGTACAGTGCTGTGTGCAACATGTCTTTTGTGTATGTTTGCTTCTAAGATACTCATGACATGTACTGCTTGCAGCATTTGTTGCTGATAAGTCTTTGCAAGCTAGCCTGTCTCGTACTTTCATCGCTTTGTTTGAGTGCTCATGTCTGTTTGCGGTGATACATCACCATCACCACCAGATGGTGTTGAGTTGCCAAGCGGATACAAAGCCAAACGGTGCATTTGGTGCAAGTGTTGGAGTACAAGCCCTTCTCCATGGAGCTTGGTGGATACCGTATTGAAGTCATGGCATCCATTGATTCCCTGGGGCAGAGGATGTCGTGCCAAGCCAATATCTGATGAATGCAAAGTATGCGTCATAGTACCACGTCTGGATAATTATATAAATTATGTTGTTTGGGTTTTGTATGTTGTTTTTTTTGTTCTTTTTTGTATGTGTTTGTTTGTTTGAAAGATACTATATTGAATATATTTGCTGTAGTTGTGTATCAGGTATGGGTTCAGGGCGGCTTCGAAGCAGAGTGGCAAACAAAGGATCGGTTTCGGAAGGCAGTGCAGGCAAATGGAGCTTTGCTTCATCCTTTCATTGTATCTTTGAACGAATGTATAAGTTTTTTAATGTTTTAATTATTTATAGTTTTGTATTGAATCATTTATGTTTATACTTTGCACTGTGCACAATCGATAGAACATCACTACTAGACTATTACTAAGGCTGTCAGGGCCAAAGTCATCAAGCTGAAAATTGACGACCCAAATGCTCGATTTCGGCTTGAATCCAATGGCATTAGCAAAGACTCCGTGGAGACGAGTGAGCACGGCGAGCGCGGTTTAGAGGCGCCAGAAGAATACTGGGTGGAATTGTCTGTGTATGAGGCAGACCCATCATTGCCACCTGTTGATCCATCAGACTATGTCTACGAGATGGATGGTGGCATACTCAAACCTGGTGTTGCTTGGTAGCTTTAATCTAAGGTTTGACTCTTTAATATTATCATATACCTATATTGTTATTAAAGCAACAACATAAATATTTTACAACATTACATGCAATTGACATCCAAATCAAAACAAGGTGAACGTCCAAACCGGCAAATCCGGGTGGCATAAGCGGATTCACAGAGACTACAACGCCGTTGCCAAGCGAACCAAACTTACGGACGACATCACAATTTGCGAGGATGCGAATGCCAAGATCCTGAATGCAGCAAAGAGTGTCATTCTGAAGAAGAAGAAGGCTACTGTTGTCTTGGCATCTCCCTCTATCACCACATGTGCCTCAAGTTCACATGCACATGCTTCGTCAGTTCCAAGTGCTGCACAAGCTACAGATGACCAAGCTGAACAAGGTTCACATTATGACTCAAACTCATTTTAAACTAACAAACAAACATGTGTTGAGTTTTATTTTTTACTTAGATCAACCAACTAAACTTATACATCAACAAATAAAATAAAACAGTTCATACTTCATACATACTACATATGTTATGATATGTTAACTTGTTATTGTTAACCCATGACCAGGTGAGAATGCTTCACATGGTGGGTCGGATTTGGAGGACGACTATGATGCAGCTTCACCTGGATTGATGCAGGTGCTCAAGCAATACAAACCAGGATTGGCGGCTGATGAGAAGCCTAGTGCGAAAGCCAAAGTACAGCCATCACGTGCTACCACACAAGGACAACAGATCAGGGTGCCCAAAAGAAAAGATGCTCCATCATCATCGTCAAAGCCGAAAGACTCACTGAAAACTACAATTGGGAATGCTTCCAAAAGGTCTAGGCCGGTCAAGGTGGAATCAGAACCACATGTATTCAGTGGAGTTCCAATGGCGGATGATTTGTCTCCAGCTGACAAGGAGATTGTTGATGGCTTTCAGTCCAGGTTCAAAGCGCTCAAAATTGTGAGCCCACCACTTTCAGAGCCGGCGTTCAAAAGCAAGCTTGGTGATCTTTTGTCATCTTGCAATACCTTCATGGCTGAGATCAAGACCAAGAAACGTTCTGCACAAAGACGTAACAATGCTGATGATTTGCTGGTTGGTGCGCTTGACACGCTGGAGACACAAATGAAGGACCACATTCACATTCTGAAGTGTCATTTGGACAGCAGTTAAAACTATTTGCTAGCGTTTTGATGGTTATCCCTACTGCAAACAAGAAATCAATGTCTTTTCTTGTTAAGATAAGTGTGGTAGAAGTTAGGATTTAGTTACTAGTTGGTGTACTATGCAATAGCTGAACACAGCTTAGGTGTGATGGGTGCATCTCAAGTTGACAGCACCACAACTTTAGTGGCCATGCTAGACGAAGCAACCGCTCTTCATGGCTGTGTCTTCAACAACGCAGTGATGAGAAAGGCCTTGAAGTCATTGGTAAACCAAGATGTGCAACTCTCTGACTGGGCAAGGTTGACGGATACCACCAAGAAGCAAATTGACAGCCTGTTTGTCATGGACGAGTCTGATGGCGTGTCATCAGACGACTTCTATGTTATGATGATCACCCAAGTGTTCACCAAGCTGTTCAAAATTGCATCCATGAAGATCAAGAGCAAGGAACAACTACTATTACTTATTACTATTGCTATTATGGAAAAATGTTCAACCGATTCTTTCAAATGTTTTATGTTGTTGAGTTGAAAATTCAAAGTTATTTGTTGTAGTGTCACTGGCTTCTTGTGTGAGGAGTCTTCATTCTGTGCAGCCAACAAGCTTGCGATGGAACCTACCATTGAGTTTCTGTCAGCGATTTCTGGAGCAACCACCACACCAAAAGTTCTGCAGATTGACGTCAATCATGTTCTGCTTACATTGAGGGCTGATGTTGCAGATGTGATTGATGCCGACAACTCAGTGCAATTTGTGGAGTCAATCAAGAGATCAGCAGACATGAATCTTAGTTAGTTCAAATATTATTGTATTTTTTTTATTGTATATGTATATATATATATTGTTTTTTTGAGGTCAGGTACTAGACATTAGAGTCAGAGTCATGCTTATGTTTGTCACAAACAGCTCTACAAACCCTTAGGATCAAAGCATATCCTGTGGCGTTCACTCTATTGAGCGTTGGTTCCGGTGCCAAGATTGTCAAGGATGCCAAGGAAACTTTGAAGGAGCGCCGTGAGACTTTCAGCGAGGCAGAGGAAATGGAATCATTGATGTCGGAGTTGAGATCCATGAGCCTTTCAACAGATTCTCTTTTGGCAGTGTGCCTGACATTGTGGAGAGATCTAGCTTTTATTATTTGATGATTGTGGGTGTGTGATTATTGTATGTTGTACATGTTTTAAGTTTCAAGTGTTGCTATAACTTCAATTTATGTTGACATTGTCTTTACTGTTCAATTCATTAATTAAACAAAACGCCTTATGTAAAGACAACACCAAATTCAATCAACAATCCTAAGGTGCAAGAAGGTTTGCAAGTTGAGTGAGGTTTGCCAGCATATTGCGTCCAACAAGCAACTTGCAAAAGCCATCGGCGCTGAAGCTTTGACGAACAAGTTGTGTGATATGAGACAGTACTCCTTGGCAGTGTCAGTCTTCTTTTGGCAGCATCAGGCTTTGATGAGTCCAATGTTTGCAGTGTGTTATCAATTGCATATACTAAATGTCTAAATCAATCACACGCGACTAAGTAACCACAAAGCAAACATGATACCATGATTCCACACAAAACACACACACACAGGTCAACCCTTGGCTCTCCAAGTCAACAACAGCATTGCAAGATGTTGGCGTATTTCCTGATGCAAGCATCATTGGTAAGTGGCCTGTTGCGGATACACTAGCATGTCTCGATGCGTTCAAGCCAATCACCGAGCTGCTCAGTGCTATGAGTCAAATCTCGCAAACAATGACATTGATCAAAGGAGGATCAGAGTCCGATATGAGCCAATTGCACGAGCTTATTCACAATGAATTGCGAGCCAGAATCAACAAGTTCCAGGACAGTCTCAACTATTAAAATTACAACATTTAAATTTATGTTTATTTTTTTAAATAGATTGAATAATAAACTAGTGTCATTTTGAGTTTTATTTGTATCTCCAGGAGTCTGTGCTTGCGGAATCAGAAAACACAATGCATGTGCCTGGCGGGGACTTTGATACTTCAACTATTTCCAAGGCATTGGCTGACTTTGAAAGTGCTTTGAGTGTGGCTGAGACAAAGCTGATCAGTGCTGGAACCAACAAGATTCGGGCAAATGTCACGGGGTCTTTGTGTTGTTTGTTTGAGGTGCTAGTCAAGTTCTTGGTTGATGATGGTGCTGACAATGCTACACCAATGGATTCATCAGTATGCGAAGAGGGTCTGAGCTTGGCTGAGCAAATTTGTCTTCGTTCAGCGTGCCTTCCTGAAAGTGACCCCGGACATGCATTGGGATTGTCAGCTGGATCATTTGCGAAGACTGCTTTTGAGCTAGGACTGGTTGTATGAACATCAACTGGTTAGACACACAATTTAATTTGTGTTTATCCTTACATACTATTCTTATACCATAGTATATGTTGATCAGGTAGAAATCACAATTAATGTAAGATTTTAAATCTAAGTTTGGAATTATGAAAACTGAAACTAAAGAGTTGAGTAGAGTAAACCCTTTCAACTGTGTCAAATTGTGGTTGCCTGGAGGAATTGCTTTTCAAGCCATTACATCAGCCACCGTCAAAGCTAATCGCACATGTGTTGCTCAATTTTTGCAGAAGCAGTCGCAGTTTCTTGCTGCGTGCGACAACATTCCAATGAATGACATCGGAAGCTTCTTCAGCACGAGTGACATCAAGCTGAATGTGCCAGATACGCAGAAGATGGTGCAATCCATTATGAAAAATACATTGAAAGCAGTCGAGGATGACATCACCAAACAGGTGTTTGATCTGTATTTTGTGTTTGTGTTTGTTTTGTAGTCAGGTGTGTGTTCGGTGTTAACTGTTAAGAGTTCTAAAATGTTTAAACTCACAATTGCTATGTATATCAGACACATATTCATTGTTGTCAAGGTCATTCAACGTGGTGATCTATAGAAGAATTATTCACATTGATCTGGATCACACAGGGGAAACTAATGTGTTTCTTATCATAACATCATAACATCCACCAAATGAGGTGAATGGACTTGACACAATCACCACAAACATCGTCAACATGAACCTGCCGGATTGCAGCAGCCTGGACCTTGATGCAAGCGACAGCACCATCACTGTTGAATCCATAAAGGAGCTCACGGGTTTGGATCAGAAGCTCATGACCAAGCATGCTGGCGATTTGCAGCAGGCTTTGCAGATTGCAGAGGATGGTGGAGTTTGCAAGTGTTTGTTTGCAAATGCTTAAAATTGCAAGACATTCGCAATGAGTTGTTAGATTACCAACAAATCTATATGAACAAAACTGTAACCCCTGACAAGGAATGCCGCGATCTGGTTCAGAACGTTGTGAGCAGCAAATCCTATGATTCTCTAGCTGATGTTATGTCCAAGGCGCCTCGCCAAACATCAAAATGTGGTTTTATGTTTAGTTAAATATTGAATTGATTTGTGATTGATTTCAACATGCTTGTTTGACCAATTCTGGTAGTCTTAGTAGTTTTTTTCAATGCAAACCAACAAGCAGGCCAGCAGTGTCTACCACAACATCGTGTCATTGATGGCTACAATCGCACTGATGAGCATTCTTTCATCCAAGCGATGGAAAAAGGCTGTTTCAGCAGGCAATACACCACCTGACAATTTGGTAAAGGATTTGGAGAAATCAATGGCAACTTGCAGAGATAAATGCCTCAACGTACCAGCAAAGTTGCAGGCAATGGCAGTCAAGTACTCTGGCCAGTCAAGTACTCGGTAAGCTTTTGTCTTCCAGTCTTCCAGATGGTTTTACATTTACATTACATTGAATCTACGGTTCAATCAACCTAATTGTAAATTGGATGCTAGCTGATAGGGGTTGTTGTGCCAAGTTGAATCTTGCCGATTACAAGACCACTTGGCCATGGCAAAGTTCTGCGATGGGTTGCTCGCTAAACTTTGCTAATTAGAAATAGTTAGGATTTCCAATCCATTGCACAGTAGTACAAACAAAGGACACCTGTTTCCGATGTTTCTTTGCACGAAGCCTGATGGTTCATATTGAATCAATCAGAATTTGAAATGTCTGATGAACCATGACTCAACATTGGTTTAGCTGATTTTGATTTGTTTGTAGTCTGTATCATTTTTTTGCTTCATAAATTCATGAATTAGGAATTAGGAAGAATCACTACGTCAATTTGTTTTCTAATTATCTATATTTATATTATGTATCTATGTATGTTCATATCCATCTCAGTCTCATCCCAACACAACAGTGCTTCTTGTTTGATTCACTCATTTGAGAGACGCAGTGCCAGGGAATTTTGAATATATTGGCACTTGCTACTTCAGGCTAGAAGTGCCAGCTGCGTCTGAGTCATAGGTTCTTGCTCAACTAACGTCTTGCAGAGCAATTTGAAGGAAGTGGCATTTGCTAGTATAAGCTAGAAGTGCCAGCTGTGTTTGTAGTTGTGTTTACATTGGTCATCGCAGCTGAGATTATTGCTGCAGAAACTGTGTCGTTTAGACACCTAGAGATTCAAGATTAAAAATGAAAGATATTCACTGTGTGGATTTGCTGTGTATATTCAAGTCTTGAGTTTTGTTTAGTGGTAACTTGGTATCTAACCTTGTCATAGTAATGTATCGTCTTCATGTTTTGGCTTTTGACAGCAATTGCAATGAATCTCAACACACAAGTACGCAAGCCAGCAAACATCAACTCACAACTGATCAACAAATCACACATAAACATGTGTTGCACAAAGACACAAAAACTGCTGTAGGTAGTACCAAGCCGCAGCCATAGCTATGGGACGATCAGCCAAGGGCAAGGGCAAGGCAAGGTTTATGGCCCTGCCCAAGGCTAAGCCTAAGCCTAAGCCTAGGCAAAAAGCAACAGCAAAAACAAAGGCTAAAGCCAGCGCGACTACCAGGAAGAGGCCTTGTGAACCTGAACCTACACCAGATGAGGAATGTCAGGAACAAGAAGAATCAGAAGTTGAAGCTGCAGATCAGACTCTTCAAAAGTCAAAAGGACGAAGGCTGACTGCAGCTGATTTGAAGATACCTATTCTCTCGCATGACATGCAAGAGAAGTACAAGCAGCAATGGAAATCCATGGGATTGACAAGTAGGCCACCAACTGAGGAGCAATTGAGGACTCAACCAATGACGACCGAGCATGAAACAGCAATTGACATTATGAAAGAAATTAACATGATCAACCACCAATCCGAATCACAGCCTGGTGAACCCACAACAGCTTCATCATCAGCAGCAAACAACACATCTGGCTTGGAGAGCGCCACAGCAGGGATGGGCAGCGATGCAACAATGACCAATGCAACAGCGGAAACAGCAGAAGTTGAAACATCAGCAAATCCAGCACCACATCACGTGATCGTGCTGGGTATACCCCATGAATCGAAGGCTGAGGATGGGGGGAGTCTGCGCAATGATCATGATGATGTTGACTCCACCATGAATGACAATGACGAGGCTAGGTCTACAATGACTTGTGCGCTGGAGCATCTCATGGATGGTGATGGCGCAGACATGCATCATTTTATGGAGGACTTCTATTGCATGTCAATCAGCGCCAAAACTAAACCAAATGTTGCACATCCAAGAAAGCTCCTAGTCAGAATCTAGAATCTAGACTCTAGACTCTAGAATCTAACTTTATTTTTTTAAAAAATATATATATATGATAAAATATTGAAAAAATACAATTGTTAGTTAATGTTAAGTTTGTGTTGCTATGCTAGTTACTCACTTACTCAAGCTGGGCGTACTATCATCAGGAGTACAAGGACAACGATGCAAAGTTCGACCATGACCTTGAAATTGCGCGATCTCACCACATGCTACATAAATTTGTCAATGAACACCGCGCAGAACATGGTCTATCAGAGGAAGAATGGATATTGGCTGATGATGACCTGTCAGACCCTTGGGAAGACCTCAAGGCTTTTCTGCAATGGTTGTCGCAACATGGTTTGACATTGGAGGACACTCACGCGACAGTAGATCAGACCAAGCGTGAAGAAGAATCACAAACTAAAATTTCAGTCAGCGAGTGTCCCAGCGCAAAGAGTTCCGCTACAAATTTGGATCATCCAGGGAAGCCAAAGAATGAGCCGACGCGTTTAGCTCCAACTTTGGACCCTCACAATATTCTTGGAAGTGCGGCAAAGGTTGGTGAGTTGCGAAAAGCGTTGGACTCCAGATTGAATATATTTATGTGTTTTTGGTTAGTTAAATGTACATAATTGCTATATCTGATATCTTGATAAACCACAAAAAAACAGCTGTTCAACTGGTCAACTGTAAGATTGAGACTCGTGAATCATAACCCTGAGGTGATGGTTCACAAGCTCAAAGAGAAATTTCCTGACATGGCTGAGCGGATCCGAGCATTGCCCAGAGATATTTTGGTTGGTGACCTCTACTCAGGTTCAGGAGCGTTTGGAATGGTTGCATCGGCCATGGTTGATGCCTTGCTTGATCTATTTCCTGGTGAGACACAGAACATGAAGGTGACAAGCTTGAACAACAAGACTTTGATATTGATTGAGTTGACTAGCTTGACTCATCTCAACTCAACTCAACTCTCAGACTTATGATTGCTGTTATTGTATTGTTAACCTTGTATGTTGTGTTTTTTGGTATTCAAACCAATCTGAGGTGAATCATGAGTTTATGTGCGAAGTCATCTCATTCAAGCAGAAGTTTTTGCTGGCAACTACGCAGGGTCAAGAGCAATGTTGCTTGTACGCTAATGCAGCCAAGATCCTAGGTGATGAGAGGGAGTGTCTCAAACACGAAAAAGATGAGTGCTGCGAAACTAGGCTGATGGAGAGAGAGAGAAAAAAACAAACATACAGAAATAAATACAAACATTTGCATCCATATCAAATAATCATTTCCAACAGCATCAGTAAAGTTGAAACGTTCTTAGGTAATTTTATCATCAGTGTTATCAGCTGACCACAATCATTTAAAGTTTTAAGTTTTGTTTCATGACAGGCTCATGTACATTTACATAATGTTTGAACCGTTAAACTCATAAGACTCATAAGTCAGAATCTGGTGTGGGTGTGTGTGTGTTTGAGGATCTTCCACAATCATTGCATGTCTTCAACGGTGGTTTCTCTTGCAAAAGCTACAGCGGCTTGAATCCAGATTTTCAATCCTTCAAGAAGGCCATGTACGAACAGAATGAGGACACCCCTTGAATTTGTGTGTGTGTTTTCCAATAATTTATGTGTGTCATAGTATGCTTTGTGTCATTCAACTACCATGCTGAATCATGAAACTGTGTTTGTCCATGAGGGCTTTGCGAAAAGCTGCAGGAAGCGTCATCCTATACAACGTTCAGGTGGTGCATCGACGTTCTTCAAGCAGTGGAAGTAGACATGATACTACTGGAGAATGTTGATATCAGTGAGGAAGGTGGTGAGACTAGCAACATACATCTGATTCTGGAAGCGCTCAAGGAAGTTGGTTTCGCGTGCAAGTGCTACAAACTCATTGCCTCTGACTTTGCCTTACCACAAAGGAGAATCAGGCTTTTCATTTTGGGCTACAACATGAACAAGCACCTGCATGTGAACTTTGATCGGATCGATCAATATCTGGAGTTGTGCAGGATCAGCGCACTAAAACCTGCCACTTGTATAAACTTGGGTAGCGTCAATCGTTGATAGAGTCACAGAGTCACAAGTTATTATAGTCACTATAGTCAAACAATATATAATAAAATATTTAATATATCAATGAGACAATCAAGTTAAGATTGTATTCATGGGGGTCGCCAAAAATGATTCAAGTCCACTTAACCCCAACAAAAAGCTTAAAGTTGTCTTACACATGTGTTTGCTTTATTCAGAATTCAACTGACTCTTGTTCAAGTCAAGTCTCAAGGATGCCTTTCTCCTGCCAGATGATGATCCAGCAGTGGCAAAAGAGCTCAATCGTCGATTGAGCCAACGGAACAAAATGGATACCAAGGAAGACAAGAAGAAAAAGAACACCGATGTTGACAGCAAAGACACCAGCAAGTGGCAAACAACGCACCAATCTCTGGCAGAGACACGCTACTCGGTTTCAACTTACTTACTTGTTTCACAACAACCCAAATTATGTATTAGCACCAGGAGGACAATAACTATAACTATAACTATAACACAACTTAACTTAACTATGAAATAGCTTTCAACTTTGATGAAAAATGAAAACTCAAAACTTCACTGTTCATTGCTTGTCATGTGTGAGGCGGCTTACAATGGCCATTGACTGTGCCTCCTGATTTGGAAGCAAATGAATGGTTTATGTCATTGAGCGCCAGAGAGCAGGAGGCAAGTTCTCCACTGTGTGCTTTGTAAACTATTGCTGTACTCAGACTCAAATTCAAAACATTAATGATGTCAGGTATATTTATTCGCGCTGAAGAACCAGAAGACATTGGCGGATTCTGGCAAATCACAGATTCGCTTTTGTGATTTGTACCACAGCGCAAATCGCACTGCTACGTCCACTCATGAGGCAATGTTGATGTTTTTTTTTAAATTCATTCTTCAGATGTTTACCTGGTCTGTTGTCAGGTGTTACCTTGTGTTCTTCCTTCATCACGTTTCATGGATATTGAGAGAGGAAGGCTGCTGATGGGTCACTTGGCCCGATATGGATCCAAAGTCAGTTGTGATTTTGACTTGCCTATTTAATGATTGATAATACTGTACTGATACTGATAATTTGGTAACTTCCGTCCGACTATAAATAACTAACAACTGATCACTAACTTGTGATTGAGGCCGCGAAGCGCTTGCACTTCAAGGACTTCAATACCCACGCCATATCTTGGACCGTTTTTCAGAATCACAGCTGTACGACATCGCTGGCAATGCGTGACTTAAATTACACTTATTGGCAATGGTGTTGTTTAACTTTAAACTTAATTGACATTGAAATTTAAAACAAGTAAAGCATGGTTAACTAAACGCAGCAATGAGTGTGAAGCAAGTGAGGTATTCATCTACTGTATGCTTGGCTATGCTATTGGCGGGATTGATCGAGCTAAAGTTTGCCACAGCCAGCGAGAGTGAAGAGGAACTTGAAATTTCTGATTTGGTCTCACAGTTTCTAGGAATAATTGAATTGAACTCATAATCGATTCTAAATGCTGATAACAAACCAGGTTTTTGATGTGACCGTGACTTTGTTGTTTCACTTTCAAACCAAAGAAACAACACAAAACTACCAAAAGAAAAGAAAAGAAAAAAAACCGCCCAGGCTACAGAAACATCAGTGAGCGTGGCAAGCCTGAAGCTATGTCACTGAAGCAGTACGACTCGAGAATTTAAGGGACTCATTTCAACGTCAACAGAGAATAGTGCAGTGTACCGAGTGCAAAGAATTGAGTCGGTTCATGCTGCGGCTTTGTTTGCATTTTGCAATGAAGCTGATTGGGGCACGTGACTGGATTGTTTAGATGTGTTGTCTCAATTGTTGTAGTTGTTTCTGATATTGTGATAGCTGATCTGAGTCACTCTGTGCGTTAAGTTTCACTTCTTTTAATGGGTCTGCTACCTGCCAGGTGCTTGACTGGAAAAATGTAGCCACACACTATCGCATTGCTTGTCAAACCGTACAACCGTACACCATATCGCAGGCATGACTGTACAACTGTACCGTACGGTTGCGCGACTGCTCGTACAACTGTGCCGCACAAGCGTCCATGTAATCGCGCAAGCTGCCGTACAAGCCATCGTACATACTCCAACATAGCCACATACACATGCCTCTTGAATTTAGATAACTTTAGAGCCTGTCGGGTGTGCTTTCAAATTCTTCAACACTCCACCTCTTTATGCAGTGTGTGCGTGATGCTTCAGTTTCAGTTCTTTCTCTTTCCTTACCTTCTCTGATTCTTCTGAACTAGCGCCTTTTGCCATCTACAACAATCTATATATGTACCCCACCCAAAATGGCCAGAATTCCAGGCTTTCAATAAGCTGGCGAGTCTTGCTTCTTCGTTTCTTCTCTATGTTCTTTTTCATGCCCGAATCTACCTTTGGAGTTGTGGACCGAATGCAAGACCGTCTTTTCTTTACATGTGAAGAACTAGTCCTACTTCTTGTCTCCAACAGGAGAATTGGACTTCGGTGTTCTGTACTTCTTGGAATTCAACACCTTGGTTTTCAAGCTTTCCTATAAGTCTAGGAACCAAATGATCAGTGTGAGCGCTTCTTCCAGGAAGCTCCCCCCCGTCCTCAGCTACCTCTCCCTTACCTAATTATGGCGGCCAACCGGATGAGGCAAAACCTGGTTCACCCTTCTGAGGTACTGCTTCGAGACTGGGAAACCCGAGAATTGGGCTCATGTGATCGCAGAAGGCACTCCCCCGGCCATGGCGGGACATAGCGCCATTGTGGACAAGAGTGGGCGCATGTGGATCTTTGGTGGTAGTACCGGGAGCGGTTTGTTGTATGATATTTATCACATCAATTTGGCGGATGCAAAGTGTGAGCCTGGCAACTCTGGCAAATGGACCAAAGTCTCTACCAAGAATCCGCCAGCTGCCCGCTCTTCGCATTCTGCAGTCTATCATGGAGGACGTATGTGGGTCTTTGGCGGTTGGCTTGGAGGTGATGCCCCCTACAGCAATGAGCATACCCTATCTGCTGATGTGCACTACCTTGACCTGGAGGATGCGAAAAAGGGAATTCTTGTGTTGGATTTATGTATGAAGCTTGGAGTTGTGAAGAACATGCAAAGACCCTGGGCAACCCAAACAGCGAAATGATACATTGCGAGCCATTTTGCTTGTGAATCATAGTCAGTATGTGTAACTGTCGCAGCCCTTTTGAGTATCAAGGTGCGTATGGTAGCGGAGCTGAGAAGGAGGTAACTCCTCTGGAGCTCTGATTGAAAAGCCCTAGGTCACTGGGATCCCGGGTGCGAGTTCGAACCATAGATTTGGTGCCTTTTGAACCCAAGCAGCTGAACTGGTGAATAATTGTTGTGAGCAACACTCTGTACCCAGTACATTGTGTCGAGGAGACACGGGCACAAGGAAAAGATGGATGAAATCAGAGATATCCTTCAAACAATAGCACAGGGTACACTTGCAACAGCTTTAGTGGCTGAGGCATCAGTAGCTGAGGCAGTGAGGAAAGCAGTTGTGGACAAGAGGTCATCAACAACAGATGTAGTCAAAATTGATAGCAAAGCCCACCTTCCGTGACTACAAGTCACAGGACGAAGAGACCTGGCGTTTAGAGAGTGGTCATGGGTCTTTGGGTCTTTGAGAAGTATTTGAGCGCAGCTGATGAGGGCTACATGAAGGACTTGAAGGAAATTCGTTTGAAGCCAAATGAAGGCTTTGATAGGCTTTGATTGGGGCATTGCAACATCAGAGAAGACCAGGTGCACCAAGCTCTATGGATTGTTAGCTTCATTGATGAGAGGAAGGGCACTGCAATTGGTGCAACCTTTGATGCCTGGAGGAATTTGAATAAAGCTTGGAAGCCAACCTCAAAAGGCAAGAGGCTTAGCATTTTTGGGAGCAGCCACTGCTTGGCCAGCATTTTCAATGAACAGTGCGCCACATCTTGAAGCTTGAAGAAGTATTTGACGAGACTGTCAAGGCAGGGACAACAATTCAGGAAGAGTTGAAATCTGCTATTCTTTTGAGAGGTGTGGGTGGACAACCCAAATCCTACTTGAACTTGACAATTCGTGAAAGTGCTCAATACCCAACTTTGAGGGAACATGTGTTGCAATGAGACAGATCTCAGCAGAAGTGGGCTACTTCCATTATGGCAAAATGACCATCAGAAAGGCAAAGGTAGAAGTGTTAAGGGCAAAGAAAAGAAAGGAAAAGGAGATCAGAAAGGAAAGGAATGTGATCACAAGGGCAAAGGTAAAGGTGTGGCAACATGGTGCACTTGTGGAAGGGCAGGACATCTTGCTAAAGACTGTTGGAGGGACAATATCCGACAGGTAGCAAGTGATCCAGCCCATTCATCTTCGGGAGGAACATTAGTGACAACTCATACAGTTGGTCACCAACAGATTGACGCACATGTCATATGCCAATTGGTGTAAGGAGTGTATTGAACAACGAGCGCGTCTAGATCGCCGTGAGAGAACAGATGGAGTAAAGGGAGGAAGTATGAAGTAAGCTACACAAGAGGAAGGGATTCAGAAACAAAGTCGGCAAGGGCAGTATGTCATTCATTTTGTTGTGCCATTAGGAAGCAAAGGACAGTTTCGTCTCATTGCGCAAGAGTTGATGAATTTCTGCCAATTGTTGGGGTATTCAGCAATCGCCTGCAGGAGTGACAATGAACGCGCAACAAGACAAGCCCTCAAGATGCTGATCAATGCTCGCCAGAGTTTTGAACTACCAAACTTGGAGATCGTTCATTTCTGTCAGAGAAAACAGTTGACAGAGTGAGAACGCTGGCAGGAACATTCATTGAAGGTGTGCAGTCAAGACTTGTATCAGGATTGGATCAGATCATGCACTTTGGACGTGGCAGCAAGACTTCAGCTTGTCAAGGGTGCAACTTCCTATGAGCTTGTCTATGGCAAGAGTTACAAAAAGGACTTCTAGCAGAGTATCGTGAACCAGTTCATGGTTTCATCAGGAGTCTCAAAAAAGGAGAAGCAAGATGGCGTTTGTGCTTGTTCCTAGGAAAAGTTGAGAGGCAAGATACCTATGTACTCACAGATGGAGTGCAAGTAGTGCTTAGCAAGCGCATCAGAAGAACAGATCAATATTGGCCCAAGTACTTACCCATATACGAAAGCTTCAATGCATTTTCACGGGGGTATCAAACCATTTTTGGAGGCAGAATCGTTGCCGCCAAGAGAAGAGCAGAAGCATTACCAGCAGCGCAGGCCGACATGCCTCGAGAACATGTAATGGTGAAGTTCAGAGATGAGGACGCAGACGCAGTTATGGCCAAGGCGCTGGAAGGAGGATTTGATTAAGAAGAAGCAATGAAAAGAGATGGAAGTGAAAGAAAGCCAAGTGGAAAAGAGACACCAAGTAAGAAGCAGAAAGTTCTCTTTGTGAAAGCATTCCCCTGTACATCTTTGCCGGCAGGACAGCCAAATGCAATTACCCCTGTTTTATCTTCATTGAGGTCATCAGCGCCATGCAGACCCAGAGAAGCCTTAGAATTGCTTGAGGAGGAAAGTCCAATGAAGCAACTCAGGCTGTCAGATGATTCAAGCAAGAAGGCCAAGATCAACTTGGTTAAAGTTGGAGCAGAAGATCTGTACCATGTACATGAAGAGTTATCCCTAGTTGCAGACGAAGTTGATTCGATGAAGAAGAGCAGGAAGATGAAGAAGATGATGCTTCAGGCACCAATGGACAACCTGGAGATGCCTTTCAGTCAAGAGGTGGAAGGGAAGATCAAGACTAGTTGCAAGAGAATTTGCTTTTGCTGAAGCAAAAAAATGACATTTTCCCACCAGCGACTTCAGGGCATGTACTGAAGCTTCTGCCAACAACATCCTTGCAGAGAATCAGTGAAGAAGGTGAGGCAAGAGAGGGAGAAGGAGCATATCACAGGTGCTAGGATGTCTTGATGTGAAAGACGCATTTCTACAAGTTCCACAAGAGAAGCCATTGAATTGAAGCGAGGAAAAGAGTTCCTAGCGAAGAGGAATCTACCTGGACAAAGAGTTGGAGCAAACGCGTGGTTTACTTTTCACAGGGTACTTCACAGAGGAACCCAACTACAAGTTCAGTGCTGAGTGTCCATGCCTAGGAAGGAGTGAGATGAGTATCATTTTGATCCATGTGGATGACTTGGTTTTCACAGGAGACTCAAAGTACGCCAGTGTGAGCAAGATTGAGAGGATGGGAGATGAGTTCAATTTTCTGAGGAGAAAGTACAAACTGGAAGTTGATGGAGTGTGGATCCAACCAGGCAGTTACATCCAGCAGATGGTGAAGCCCACAAAGAGCAGGTTGGGTTTATCAAACCTCAACAACTACCAGCCGACGACGTGCCTTTTCAGAAGCATTGTGGGATCAGGTATCTATCTATGTCAAGAGAGGTATGATGTAGCATTTACAGTGAAGGAAACGGCTTCAAGAATGTAAAACCCTACAACTATCTCATTTCATCGCTGGAAGACATTTTTAGGATAGTTGAAGAAGACTACGGGGACAATTGCCTAGTGCTTGAAATTCCACAAGCAGGAGAAGGTTATGTCAAGAAAGGAGACAGCTATTGGCGCTTGCAGACGTTTTCAGATTCAGACTGGAGTAAAGAAAAAAGGCCACAGAAAGTCAATGTCAGGAGGCAATAGTTGTCCATTGTTCAATAGCAGCAGAACACAGAAGATCGTTAGCTTATCTTCATGTGAAGCAGAACTACATGCAATAGCTTCCTCAGCATCAGATGGAGTCTTTATCAGAGCAGTTCTCGAATTTGCTCTTGGGACAAAGACGGACCATTACATCTGCGCAGATTCATCCAGTGCACGCCAACTTGTGAGTCGCGAGTTGGAAAAGTGAGGCGTTTAGATGAAGGTTGCTTTGGGTTCAGAACAGGAAAGACTTCAAGATGGTACAAGTGCCAACAGACAGCAACATGGCAGACCTCAACGCAAAGCTACTTGGAGGACAAAGAATCAGAGACTTGATGAACCTAATTGGTTACTGGCGCACGGAAGATCAAGTGAGAGTAAGAGAATATGAGAGAATGGAATTTGAAGAAGAATTTTGCAGGAAAGGTCAACAAGATTGCAAAGATGCTTGTGAGAATGGTAGCGTTGCGGGCTTGCAGCCAATGGTTACAGAAGCGTTCTTGCAAGAAGGAGACAATATCCAGTGTGGATTGGAAGACATGAGACTGGAAGAGGTGAAGCCAATGACAACTTGAGATTTAGGGTCATAGTGATCATTGCAATCAACATCATTTTCTTTGCGTCAGTAGTCTTTGCACCATGGAAGCTCCCAAGCGCGCTGAAGACCACTATGGTGAGCTATGGGGTCATATAGAAAGACACTATGGTGAGCTATGGGGTCATATAGAAAGACACTACAATGACAATTGGCAGTACACTGATTGGAGATCAAATGACCCAGAGTTCACGACTACAGAACGTGAAATTGGTATCATAGATTGTGAGAATGATGCAGATGATACAGATCTACTCAAAGATTATGACGTAAAATAGCAGATAAGACAGGGGCCTCTTAAGCTCGCTTAAAGCTCGCCCAAAACTCGTTTTCAAGCTCGCTTAAAACTCGCTTGTGCTGTGCTGATGTCCAATGGAAGCTCAAGAGTCAACAGGAAAGTCCAAAGCAAATTCAACTGATCATTAAAAAGTTCAAGCAAAACTCAGAGAAAGTCCAATTAAAGCTCGCGCAAAAGTAGTTTCCCGTGGCGTGAGCGTCGTGGTGAGTTCGGTGCTAGTTTATTTCGAGCTAAGCTCGCAGAAAGCTCGTGAAAAGCTCGTGCGCATTCAGTTTTTGAGCTTCGATTTGAGCTTTTGTCTAGTTTTCTTCTACCAAAGCTCGTCAAAAGCTCGCGCAAAGCTCGCCCAAAACTCGCTGAGCCGGCGCTTCCCTGATTTCTCTAGCTCCTTGAGTTTCGCTTGAGCTGTCCTTTGAACCTGTGAGTTTTGCTTGGACTTTGCCTTGAACTTTTGAGTTTTGCTTGGACTTGCCTGGTGAGAGGTGAGTTTTGGTTGGACTTTTGAAGTGAGTTTGGACTTTTTTATTTTTTATTTTTAAGGTATAGACCCCCTTGTCTTATCTAGCTATTTTACATCATAACTCAAAGACTATGTCGCAAAAATTCACAGTGGATAGATTCTGAATGGAGGTTTTGTAGAGAGAGAGAGAGAAGCGCCAAGTCGACAGGCTATTCTTAGCTGTGACATTTTGAATGAGAGCAGCGCAGGAAACTTCTTAGGAAGAAGGAGTTTGGAAGCTACGCAAGTTTAGAAGGATGGTATGAAGGACATAGAGTGATGTTAGAAGCAGCAAATGAAGGAGGAAATCCATCAGAAGGACCATTGAACAGATCATTCTCAGTGGGAAATAGTGATGTATCCATGAGATCAAGCGATGTCGATACAGATGTAAGGTAGACTCAGTGCTTGAATGGCTAGGAGCTTGAAACCAAAATGCTGCAGATAGAGTTGAGGAAGAACTGAAGAAGTACAAAGACCTACTCGAAATAGCAGAATGCAGAAGAGACCATCCAGATCCAGATGCCAACCCAACAGCAGTACACTCTAGGAACCCAGTTTTTGAGAGAACAGCCAACTTACAGAGAGAGGTATATGTGAAATGGGGGAAGATGGACTATGGTGGCAAAGTGAACCCAAAGAGGCTTTTTAGGGTCCCACACCGCCAAGAAGGAGTGCGAACCATTTTCCTTGTGAATCACACTCGGTATGTGTAACATCACATGCATCATGAAGACCTGTTGCAGCCTTTTTTGAATATCAAGAAAAGGTGCGTATATATATATATGTGTATTTGCGTTGTTGCCTGCAAAAATAGCAATGTGCCGATGGCACTTGATATGGTCATCCATTTTCCCGGATGCTGTAGTCGATGAGCCCCAACACATGCTCACTGTCGAGCCTAGGCAATAGTAAACTTAGCAGCATCAAACAAGCCCATGTTTTTGCATGGTCTTGAATTGTATGCATGGTAGCTTGCACTTTTAGGTCGCAACGCACAAACACACCAAACAATTAACGCCCAGAGGTATGTGATCACATTGTGACAGCATGTTGTGCGTGTATTTTCCGGATTGCTCTTTATGGCCTGTGAGGCCTCCACTTGGAGTGTTGTTGAGCCTCATGGCTGGAAACCGATGGCCCGCTATGCTCACCAAGCTTTAATGGGCGCCGATGGGCGCATGTGGATCTATGGCGGATACAACATCAACGGGACGGCAAAAGAGGGCGTTGCCATGGTATCCCGGTGAATATGCATCGTTCGAACAATGCAATGAGTTGAAGGCACAGGAAAACTATCCAATGAAGAAAGGAACAAGAGTCGCGTACCTGTTTTGTAAAGAAGGCCTAAATGATGTTGTTCCTTACTTGCATGCAATGTGTGGCTATTGTTGGTGTTGTTTTTGCAAAATAAGGTCGCTCTCGATCGCTTGTACTGCTTTGACACGGACAAACGGATCTGGTCCGCGCTCACAGCTGCAGGGTCTGCCCCAAATTATCTTGGTTATCCCTTCGTAGCCATGGATGCGGCAGGGCGCATGTGGATGGGTGGTGGTTTTATTTCTTCCACTGAAGTCAATGCGAATCTCTTCTATCTTGAGACTTGATGCTTTTATAGAGTTTTATCTTCAGACCTTTGTGCTGACTTGCATATGCTTGACAAGTCATGTATGTATGGACGTGACGTAGGTGTGTTCTACGTGCCCAGGGATTCTTCTATATACTTCCTAGTAGCTTGAACCCACGAGACACCCAACAAAAATCGAAACAAATCCGCAAGACTTGTTTCATGTTGAACCTTCCCACTGTCAAGCTTGCTGCGTTTCCGTGTTGGAGTCGTCCAGTTTGAGATCCTTCAAGCTCCTCCAAGGACACCCTATCCACCGATTTGCAATGGAAGGACAGGGCTCATGAGTGGTCAAACCCAAGTTTATGGATGTCTTGACATTTTCTTCAGGTTTTGATGCGGACTTTGCAGTTGTTGATGCATGGGAGTCATTGATGACCACCTTTCGACGGAATCTAGGAGGTTGAAGACTTTAAGTCAGATGTGGATGGGCCGCCACTGAATCGCATCGGTGCCGAAGCTGTGATGGAAGCGAATGGGAATATGTGGATTGTGGGAGGTATGACGGAACTCCGTGTCTTGGATAGAAGTTAAGAGTCAGAGTCAGATTTTGGGTTCTCGGAACATGTCAGATCCATCTAAAAGCACATACTGTAAGTCGTCCAGATCCATCAGCTTGGCTGCTCCAGCTAGCTGTCGGAAGATGAGAAAGAGCATTCCTTCGTCAACTGGTGGAATGGGTCGAATCTGTCTGTCAAATCTCCAGCTCGCATGATTTAGGGGCGAAGGTCCATTATACAAGCGTTGGTTCCGAATGGGGTTTGCTAAAGGATTGGCCGACGGGCGCATTCTTGGGCCGAAGTCTGAAGGTCTGGAGTGTGACATTTTCCTGGACAGGTCTGGCATGATATGTTCTTCACACCCGCACATGGCATCCTGAGCGATTCACACATGCTTTCATACCATTTCATGCCCTGAGAGCCACAGAGCCACACTTGTTGGTTTGGTGGGTTAGGTCCTGTTACAACGTAGCTGTAGCATTTTTGCAGCTGCGCGTGTGCTGAGCCATGTTTTAACTTGTTGGTGAACGGGACCAATGGCTGGGGGTGAGCGGCTTCTGCGTACCAAAATACATTTTCTTAGGTGGGCGAAAGAATTGCTGCTTTGCTTCACTCAAAGCTCAGTGCTGGTGAAACTGATGTCTTCTAGACAAGCTTGTGCTTGTAACAGTAGTCAAGATCTGAATGCTTATCCAGGGTCCATTAAAACTCCGCAGGTTCAGGAGTGATAGGATTGGTGCTGCGTCTCGCCATGGGAGTATGATGCCCGAATAGGCAGGAGATTGAGCAGGCACCTTTTCGGTTAGTATGGTGAGTCATGTAAGGTCAGCAACTTCCATTGTGCCGGCTGGCCACCGCTGTCCAAGCGCCAACGACAGCCACCACCACCACAACTCCGCGCCCTGACCCTGGAACCTACATATGGATCATCTTGCTGGTGGTCTTACTTTGCATCATCATCTTGGGGGGGCTGCTGTTTCTCCGCAAGAGGCGCAACCTGAAACTCTTGCAGGAAAGGCAGGATCCGCAGCAAGTGGAGATGGGTGAAGCCAGGCGTGCCTAGTGACCCCAGTGTCTTGGCCGAAAAGTGTGGATGCAAAAATCCATATCAGCTGCAAGCAAGTTTGAGGCAAGGAGCTTGGAAATTTATTGCTCACTTTCCTGGCTTTGCCTCCAAAGCAGAGGACTTGCTGCATCAGCAATGCCAGAGCCAGATCATGTGAGCGTACTGAGCGTACTGAAAGAGAGAAAGGCAGACCGAACAGACAGACAGACAGACAGAGAGAGAGAGAGAGATCGTTTGCTTTGTTTCCCTGCCATGCCTTTTCGGACGAATAATATGTGCTTAGCGTCCTGGGTCGGGATTTGCAATTGACAGGCATGTCAACTCCACCACGGCGGCAGAGCCATACCCCAGCTGCTTGACTGGCAAGCAGAATGTTGCAAGTCTCCAGAAAAATGGTTGGTTAATTTGCAAACTTGTGGTCATGAGTCTCGGTCCGCTGGTGCTAAGGACTGGGGTGGCCCTCCGTTCTCCGAATCGCCCTGATCTCGGCATGGAAGCGTTGAATCGCTTTCGAACACGATTGAATACTGGCACGTTTACTTGGACATAGTCCAAACTAAAGCTCCAACATATTCACATAGTGCTTTTGCACCTTTCTTGCAGCTTTGCTTTTGGTCAACTTGAGATGGATCATTTGTTTTCCAGGGCCACATGATCGTTGACACTGCACATTTTTCTTTGTTCATTCCAGTGCCCCGACTGCAAACGGCTTTCTGAGGCCGGCCCTGCCTGGTTCGCGAAGCCAGGTGGAGATGAAGAGACGAGTTGTTCTATATGGCTTGATCACTTCGCAAAGCAGTCGTTCCTTTGTAGTCTTCCTTTGGCTGCTTGAAACGCATTCTTTCTGCGCATGGAACCAAACAAATAGACATGCAAATCCCGCAGTCTAAAACTTAGCCGCTGAACCTTAGAAATCGGGACGCGTCCGCAGCTCCTGAGCTCCATGTTTGTGGATTATATACAGTGGCAATTTCTTGCCGGCATGCTGCAAAGCCTTGCACACATGTACATAGCCCACTAGTAAATCTGTACTTGTGGGGTTAGTCTGTCCCTAATTGAGCACCAAGCCCTTCCAGATTTTGCAATTTCTTGAGTTTTCCAGAACCAGTCACATGACGAGGTGCCCCGACACTATGGGGGCCTGGAGGACAGTGGGGTCCCCGGTGAAGGATGGGAGAGGAAGAGCTCGGGTGTCCCCGTGGTTGGACATTTTTCGAGATATCCCAAGCATGTGCAGCATGAACTGAGACTCTCCAAGAAACTCTTGGACAAGCCTCCGTCAGGGATGATGACGTTCGTTAGGGAGTGTTGGGTGAGGCCGTAGTGTCTGAATGAGTTATTTGCCACTGACCTAGGTGCCATCACTGTGCAAATTCGTGGCTCTAGAGATCAGGCGAGAGTTCATGCCCGAAGTGTGCAACTCTACAGGTCGTCGGCACCTGTGTTTTTTTTGCATGACAAACTACAGGACTGTGCATTTGACATCGAATCGAAGGACTACAATCGAATCCTTGTCAAACACCACCTATTTTCATTGGGCGAGGCTTGGTGGCCAACTTGTGCTAATGAAACTAGATGACACTATATAGAATGTTTTCTTTTCTTTTGTTCAGCTAGTTTCAATGGGGAAGAATGAACAGCGTCTAAGCACAAGTGCGGAGATCTTTTCGGTGTCCTTTCTATGCAGGCCGTGGGCGATAGTGCCACCACTTTGGCCTCAAAGAGACAGGTGGGCAAGTGTGGAAAGGCTGTTAATTTTCTCATCCAGATTGCGATTTGTTTCATTTTGTGTCAAGGCGAGAGTAGAAAAATTAGAGGCGAGTTGGACATGCCAAAAGTTGGTTTGTTGGATTGAAGCCCTACCGTGCTGGGGGCCTGTTAAGCACCCCTTTGGAGCAGCATGAAGTACCAGGCATCGAGCTCTTTAGATGCTTGGCTTCAGCCGGTGAAGAGCTCAGCTGCTTAGGCTGTTAGCTTGTCCATGGCAGGTTTTTTAAGGTCGCTAGTAGCTAGAAGCTACTAGGTGGAGGCCATCGCTATTACCCTTTTGCTACTAGTAACGAAAAGCTACTAGGGATCTATCTGACACCACACCACATCCAAACCGAAGGATGGGCGACATTTTCTCGTGCATGTGTGCACCTAGGGCGACGTCAATTCCCAGCTGCTGGGCCAAAACTCGAAAACATCGACTGTTTGGATTTGTTTGTAATGCACTTAGCTACTAGTACAAGAAGCTATTACTAGTTACTAGTAGCCATGGCCTCCAACCTACTAGCTTCTGGCTACTAGTACTGTTTGGATTTGTTTGGCCAATTGCTGGAACAGCCGTGGCTCAATTTGACCTCCGAGGCTTAGAGCCCTCAAAGATTTGCAGAGTAAGTGCTGACAGAAGATGTGAGGGGTTCTCATATCCTTGGGAGCTCAGAATTGGTCTTACCTATATATATATAGATAAATTGGGGCCACACGACGGATCCTGTTGAGATGCTGTCCTGAGGATGCGTCGAACTCGATCATTGCCGACCTCGACACTAGGCGTAGCAGAAACAAGGTGTGTAGAAAAGAGAAATCCACTTGGACAAACGAGCTCTTACAGTAGCGCTTGGAAGCACAACCCCAAGACAACATGAACAAGCAACAGTTTGCAGGACATTGCTGGCAGACTTGTGAATCTGTGGAGCCACTGTATCTCGCAGAACTTGTGGTCTGAGAGTCTCAAAGGGTTGTTGGCTTTCTCATTGAAAAGCGAAATCAAAGTATCAGAACACCCTGGTCTGAAATGTTTTCTCGAATGAGGATCGGCGGATCGGGTGTGCTTTTGGCCGGGGGCTGTTGCAGGCGCTGAGCGCGGAATGCCTGGTATGCGATCTTGGGCTCCGCAGCTGGTGAGCCCGTGATTTGGTGATCGAATGGAGTTCGTGTTCTTTTGGGTTGGCAAGCCTATTTCTCAGCACTGAAGACTATTGGAACTATGTACAGTCACTATGGGATGGCATTTGCATGCACTCCGTTTCCTTGTTTGGCTCCAAAGGCCACCCTGACCGACTTCCCTGACCGACGTCTCGCAGGTCTTGGACTTCGGGCCGAGTGGCAGCTCGGAGGCGATCTGCGAGATATAGATTTCAGACACAGAAAGAACAAGGGACAAGCCAGCAAAAGCAGGTTTAGAAGCAGGACAGGACCTGAGGAGAGGCCCAATGCGGTGGCTTGCCGGGTCTACAACTTGGCACCGATCAGGATGACCGAGCGCGCATGGCTCAGCAGCTGCGACCACAGCTGCAGATGCCAAGGGAAGAGGCCAGAATTGCTGACATTTTTGGAGAGGTCCTGCACAGCCGTGACTCTAACAGAGCTATTGAGCCAAGCTATCCAAGTTTAAATTGTTTGTGTGGTGCGGATACAAGTGTCTTGCCACTTGATGACCGATGACCCTTGTACTAGTAGGGTGCCATAGGATTCACAGATCGTGTTTTCAAGCTCAAGCCTCCTGCATAGATTTCTTGGGTTTCTTTAGTTGTGACCCTACACTTTCCTGAGCTCCGGACTATCATGTCCAGTGGACAACGCTTGGATTGGGTCACCATTACCCGTCTTCTTCTTGGACCTGACATGGCCCTGGGCCTTGAGGCATCTCAGGCCACGAAAGCCTGCGGGAGCTGTGGGAGCCACCTGGCGCCAGATGCAAACTTCTGCCGCAAGTGTCTTGGTTTCAAGATGTTTCAAGGGAGGAATCTGCTAGGGAGCGAGAGCGTACAATATATGAGGTAAAGAAGGTTCAGCAAGTGAAGGTATGGATGGGTTCTTCATTGCAGGTGCGATGGAGAATGCTTGAGGCCCCCATGTAGATACCCACCAATCCTTGCCTTTTTGGTCCAGCACAGTGAAGAGCAGCCGAGCACGTCTGAAATGAGAGCTTGCCAGTGAAGAAGAAGAAGAAGCAGAAGAAGAAGAAGCAGAAGCAGAAGCAGAAGAAGCAGAAGCAGAAGAAGCAGGAGGAGCAGAAGACAGACACTTTGTAGCCCCACATTACACCAGTTGAATGGGCACAAAACAGATTTTGAAAGCATGTTTATTAGGTGGAGGCCATCGCAAGTAGGTAGCTGGAAGCTACTAGGAACAAAGGGCATCGCTACTAGGAGCAAGGACGCTACTAGTAGCTCCTGGCCTTACTACTAGGAGCAAGAAGCTACTAGTAACAAGAGGCTACACTAGGAACAAAATCTCCCCAAAGGCCGTTCGCCGCTCAGAGCTCCGACAAAACCCTTCGAAGCTTCCGAGGTGTGGGAGGCCACGCGAGGAGCTGAAGACGTCGGCCACATCGTGTGATGTTTTGGGGAGTTGGACCGGAGTTGGATAGCTATATATATATATATATGTGTGAAAGTGCATGCTTGTCTTGGAATCTGCTGTGCTTGAGATGTGGCATTTGTTCGCGGCCACTTTTTCTCAATAGGCCTAAAGCCATTTAGACTACGCGATTTGCCTTCGCCGGAAAAACCGTTTTGCACTGCAGACCTGATTTGCGTCTGTCTGCTATTTGCGTCTGTCTGCTACACGCACATATACATACATATATCATATGTATATATGTTTAGAGTGGTATTAGTTAGACCGGTAGATACTTTCTAAAATGAATGTCTATGGAACCAAGCTTGGTTTGCCGCATTCTGATAAAATGTCTACTTGCGTATTTGAAATATATGGCAGTAACAAGTGCATCGCTACTAGTAACAAGGGCATTACTACAAGTGGCAAGAAGCTACTAGTAACAAGTGCATCGCTACCAGCCTACCAATGTCTACTTGGTAGTAGTTTGGTTCGTTGATAATCTGCAGTTCTTTGCCGGTTATTTGGCCAGCATGTTCAGCCACTCGCCTCGTTGTGACGCCTGCCTAGCGCAAGGACCAAGGAGAAGCCTGCCGCTCTTCCGCGCGGCGTGGTGCGGATCCGCAGAGTCAGAGGATTTGTTGCTGGTTTGATCACTGGCTATTCCTAGCTATTCGTCAGCCGAAACATTCACATTGGCCGGCTGGACTGATCAGAAGTAAAGTTGGCAAACAGGATTGCTCCTGAAATAAACAGAAGAAACATGAAAGCCTTGGCGCAGAATGCCCTAGTGTCTCCGATGGATGCTTCGTGGATGAGAGAGAATCAGGCTCCCATAGATTAAGGGGACCCATACGACCTTCTTTTCAAAGCCTAAACGGGCCTAAAGGCCAAACGACCAGGAAACCTAATAGGCAATATTGAAGTATAAAGGACACCTAATAGCAATGGCCTCCAACCTAATAGCGATGGCCTCCAGCCTAATTACGATGGCCTCCAACCAAAAAGGAAAAGAACAAGGCTGGTATTTGAATGGTAGTAGAAGCCTTCTATTAAATTCATTCACAAATACAACTACCATTCACGGGCCTTTGGATCACCAGGTGGCTCTTCCAGCAGCGGGGCCGAGCAGTCACGGAGGCTGGTTCCGAGGTGGCTTGGTGAAATTTTTCCCGGTGATTCTTCAAAGCAAAGAAACACGGCCATCCACAAGGCCTTCCATGTTCGATGTTTGACTCGTCAGGCAGGTTGAATAAACTAGCAGGTGGGTTGCGAGGACTTATGCGATCTTATGCGTGGTGTTTGTATTCACGCCGCTCCGCGGCTAGGTCCGCCCGCACCGCCGCGAAAGAATAATAGATATATGCAAAACATTGGCATCGTAGAATCTTGAACTCCCCAATCCGTTTCTACAAACCCCTCCATTAAGCCACAGTCTGCTAATCAGCGGCAAGAGAGCAGAGGGCCCTGAGAGGTCAAAAGCAGGTATGAAGAGAGTATAATGAGTCAGTTAAGAGTTGAACATCCCAGTATTTTTTTGAAGAGCAGGTATGAGTAACTTACGAGATGGAGTCTCAAGCAGTTAAGCAAACTGCAGCTGGAAGTTTGACGCGCTGGTTGAATGGCCCCTTTGATTCTTCCATCTCGGCAAAGCACTGTGATTGACGGAGCGAGGTTTGTGACGTAGACGTTGCCGAAAACACGACTATGTACCGTATTTTACAGTGTTTTTACGTTCTGTGAGGCAGAAACCACTGCAAATATCGACGTTTTTGAGCTTGCCGTGGCCAAAAGCACCACTTTTTACAATATTTTTCAGTGTGTTTATGCTTTGCGAGGGAGAAAACACTGTAAATATCGATGTTTTTGAGCTTGCCGTGGCCCAAAACACTGCTATTTACAGTGTTTTTGAGCCTGCTGTCAAAAAACACTGCAATTTGCGACGTTTTCAACAACGTGGCCGCCAAAAACGCTGCTATTTGCGAGGTTTTTTACGTTTTCGTGCAAAGACGTCAAGCCTAGACAATTTACAAAAACACTGCAAAAACCAATGTTTCCGCCCAGGGCTTGGGCCCAGCACCTGGACCCTTTTGAAAGGGTTTGTCAACTGCCCTGTCTGGTGATGCCATCTCTTGGATTTGGCCATGACCATCGACCCGAAGTTGACCATTGGCTTCGACCCTACTCCCAGCCTTTGAAGTTGTAGGCGAAGTCGTTGAGTGGCTGCGTGCCTCAAAGCACATGGCCATAGCGAAGCCTCCACCTTACTCGTGTGTAGGAGAAGCCTCATCCTTCGTTTGAGCTGCAGCAGCTCTGCCTCCACTCTGCCATTTGACTGGCCGTCATCACCCGAAGTCATCGTGTGAACCATCTCCCGAGCTTGGACCCACCTGGCCACCGCCTTCGTGAGGAAGGACTTCTCCCTGTCTGAGTGCAGCCTGCATGGCCGGACCCCCAACATGCTGTAGTGAGCATGGATTTTGGAGAGCGCCTGCACGATGTCCTCCACCGCTCGAGACTGCATCGGCTCTGCAATCGTGAGGTTCTGAAGAGGCACCTCTTCTTGAGCTCTCTCCAGTGCAGCTTTCATGTTCAGTTCAGCCACCTGCTCCTCCGAAGCCAACTCGACCTCCTCTTTCTCTTCCTCAATGTCCACCGCATCCTTGACCTCCGCCTCGTGGTCCAGTGGTTCCTCTGGTGCCCCAGCCAGATCCTTCACAATCGGCACCGGGATCGTCGCCACCATCACATACTTGCACCACTGGTTCAACCCAAGATCTCGGCCCTGCTCAAACGGACCCATGATGTCCACCGCCATCACAAAGGCTGAAGAGGCGTTTTTGGATCTCCGATGCGGGCTTGAGAATCCCATCGCCTCCACACAATCCCGACAATCCCTCCTGTACGGAACATGCTCCTGATTGATGTGTCTCTTCCACTCCTCCACGTCCATCTTGGCCAAGCCAGCATGAGCCCTCCCCCCAAACCGGAGGTTCAAGGCCAATCCAATGGCCTTGACCAGACCATCTGACCATCGTGCCCACGAACGAGAGAGACTCGTAGGTTTTCGCCTGCAATGCCCCGTTCTCCCTTGATCGAAGCTCACCATGCTCATTCCATACTCCTGAGCCATTCTCTTCAACAAGGGCCACTCGAAGAAGGATGGATGCTCATGTCCTTCCTCAGTCCCTTCTCCCATATAGCTGGCGGGATCCTGCGGAGATTCCAAAAGAAAGGCCACTGGTTCAGGACCTTCACGATGCTCGTCCGCAAGATGCCATAGACCCACCTGCTTCAGTGCTTCAGTCACCACCAAGGCGGAGTCGCCCCGTACCTGTTCACGCTCACGAGCGGTCAGCCCCTCCAATCCCCAGCGATCAGAGCCACGGCCTCTCACCCTCCTTGGTCCTGGGGGCCCCCGGCTTCTCAGCCTGCTCGTGGTTCTGCAAGGTGGACCTCCAACAATCGCCTTCACCTTCACAGATCGAGCCAGTGAGCAAACATAGCTCCACACATTCACATTGTGCATGTTGAAGCCATCCCCCAACTCCAAATCCAGGAAAATCCAATCCATGTCGTCTGGCAAGGTGCCCTTCCAACGCCCTAGCAAAAACGGCGAAAACTGTCGCCCAAACAGCTCCGAAATCGCAAAATCTGGTGCCCCGGCCGCCCGACAAGAGACATGAAAAAAAAGAACGTCTTGAAACCGAAAATCGAAGACCAAATGTAAAAAAACTCAATGTTTTTTAACGTTTATCTTGCCGATTCCGGGCGGGCGCACGCGGTAACTAGTCCATTCCGTGCTGTAAAACACAGTATTTTTTTAATACCGCCGTCACGACCTATCAAAAACTCATAGTTTTGGCCTCGAAAAGGGTCCCCCCCCCAGGTAAACCTGACCTTACAGTTGTTGATGCCATCCGGATGATCACGCCCTGAGCACCTTCGGTGCGGGCGGATTTGTTGTGTTTAGACTCTTTTTCTGTGATGTTTTTCTGTCCATGAGTCATTTGAAGGGGACTTTGCGGGAGCCCATCCTTGCAAGGCGTGCCGCATCGGTGCCACAAAAACGTCATTCTCTGACCTGGCCTGAGACATCTTTCACTGTCGGGGTTTGCGGGTCATGAAGTCATTAGTCTTTCACTGTCGGCAAGTGTTTGGTGGGGTTCAACCGACGAGTCCTCACCGAGAGTGTTGGCTCAAAGTTGCTGCAAGCCCAACTGCCTCATGTCCTGTACCTTAGAGGCTCACACTCTGTGCGCCTATCATGGCATGGGTCACTCTCTCTCAGAGGTGAAGGCCACCCTGAAGCCGGAGGAGCTTCCTGAGGATGATGGGATTCCGATGGACAAGGTTTCCATATCCTTGCACATCGAGGAGGGGCATCTGAGAGGGTGGGTGACGGAGTTCTTTGACCAGCTCCCCGTGCGAGACTCCTTCAGGTCTCGCACTGACTATGACATACAAGACCCAGCAGGGTGTCCCAATGGGCTCACCCATGAAACCTATGTTGACTTCTTGCAGTCGACCGTGCAGGTTCTGGAGAAGCGACAGTGGGTAGTCCTGAAGAGGCTGGTCCGCCAGCATCGTGGGGAATGGTCATTCTTCTGCCTGCGAGACTGGTGTCCTGGCAGAAGATGAGGAGACTGTGGAAGGCAAACTTCCAGCTGGGTGTTTGGGGCCTATGCATGGCTTTGAATCAGGGCTATGGGTTCGCTCCTGAGGCTCCGAGTGTATCAAAAGGTGTGGCATTCTATCTGACACTGACAGTGGCCTTTCGCCTGGTTTTGAAGTGCATTTCTTCACAGAAGCTGTGTCTGAAAATGTCCTGTACAGTGTTGCAGCAGAGTCTTACCTTTGCTTTAGCAGCCCAGATTTGCAGCGGAGTATTATCTTCGCTCCACCTGCCAGTAGCAGTCCAGAAACGGGTGAAAGACAAAATCACTGTGCAGCCATTTGAACTACTGAACGAATGGCTACCACCTGCCATATCTGTCTCGCCCAGGCCTAATGCTCCATCCGACAGTGAGGCGCATTGATCACATCACGTGGTGTTTTTGAATTTGAGTGCATATGAGTGCATCAAAAGAGGAGAAGGACTTGCGACTTCAGTTTCCAATTGCCCTTGCGGTGTTTCAGGATGAAGTCACGCTGGAGCCCGAGTCCTTGAAGCCAGTGGGAGCCTTAAAGACCATGTCGCCATACAATGCCATGTCGCTCGACTCCAGAGCTGTGACTTTTCTCAGCTTTCTTTTTGCTCCTAAAAATCTAGGAGCCAAATGAATAGTGCGAGAGTGAACTATCCTGCGTCCTACTACTTACATACTCCCTCCACCCTAGTAGCGATGGCCACCCTAATAGCGGGCTTCAAAAAAGCGAAGCGATTCGGCGTCAAGACTCGGACGGCAGCAGCAAATGCGGCTCTTAGAGCTTTTCCGAGGCCGCGCGGAAGAAGCATTCTTCGAGGAGCGGTCTGCAAGCTTGAACTGCTTGGGCTATAGTTGAGAACAGTGAAAGTCACCTTTGCAGGCTGAGAAAGACCCAAGAAACTGTTCAGAACAGAACGTTTGTTAGAGCCTTGCAGTCAACAGGACCTCTTCAAAGAAAACGTTGCAATCGGAGGCGCTTTGCAGTGTGAATGGGCATGGGCCCTTCTCTGAAGCTGACCCAAGAAGACGTCTACTGCCTGGCTGACAGAAGCAATGGGAGCAATAGGGTCATGCTTTTATTTCAGGTGGTCAGTATTTTCGCTCTGGACTGCAAACTGGCCGTGCGGTCCTCCATCAGTCAAGGAAGCCATGAAGAAGCAGAAGCAGCTTCTGGTGTAGGGATAACCGGCTCGGCCCCCTTAGATATACACATATATATATATATTATATATATATGCTATCTGTCACGCAGTGATGATGTATTTTGACAACTAGAAACAGGGAATCTAAGTAATAGATGAACGGTCGAATCTGTGTGCCATTTTGGCTGCAAGACGTTGTTCGGTCCCCCCACTCCTTTTGTTTGCGCCATGCAACTTGATGACAGTCCCCATGAAGCGGGAGGGAGCTTGGGGGGACCGATCGTTGTGGACAGTGGAGATGAGGGCCTCCAGCAGATACCTGTTGAGACTGGTGACATCCATGAGATGGCGGCGCGGCTCTGGGAACTGCAGAGCATGAGGCTGGAAGACAGCCAAGGTGAGAAGGGCACCAGGTCTGGCTCACCCACTGAGGTCATGGACGCGGACACACAAAGCGAACCAGAGCAGAAGGATGTCAGCCCATTGGAGGCCCTCAGGCGAATGGTCATTGACAATGAGAAGAAGAGGAAAGCAGCTGGAGAAGATGAAGCAAGCGATGTTCATGGCATGGGCACCTCAGAGGTCCAGAAGCTGAAGTACCATGTGCCTGGGGCAATGAAGATGCCATGGGAGCGAGGATTTGCAGGTTTGGTGCTGAAGAAAGACTCCAGTGTGATGGAAACCAGCTTCCTAGATGACTGCAAGATGAAGTCCATTGCCATGCAGGTTGACGAAGGTGCAGCTCAGGCCCAACAGGAGAAGATCGAGCCGGTTCAGTTGACATTGAGCCACAAGATCGATGGGTCACAGAAGATGCCATGGGCTCGAGCACTAGAGACTGAGCGTGAGAAGGTCCTGGAGGGGTGGAAGATTGTCATTGATGAGGCAAGGAAGTCATGCAGGGCGGCACCTATGCTGGACCAGGCTGGCGAGGAGGTGCTCGATGACATCTTCGCCAAGAAGAAGAATGGGACCCTCCAGGTGCGGCTGAGTGCAATGATGTTGTACATTCGCTGGGCCAGAGCCAAGGGGCTTCAACCTTTTCCAATCAGTGAGACGCAAGTTACCAGTACGTGGATCAGCTTCGTAAGGATGGAGCCCCTGCAACCAGGGCAAACAGCTTCAGGAGTGCATTGGCTTTCAGCAAGGGCACCATCGGTTTGGAGGGCGTGGACGAGATTCTGCAGAGCGGAAGAGTGACAGGTTCTGCCCACCGGAGCTACCTCACCAAGAGAGTCCTGCGACAGAGAGATGCCTTGACTGTGAGACAGGTGACGACGTTGGAAATCATAGTCTCAGGTTCTGATTTTCCACTGCAGGACAGAGTCTTTGCAGGTCACTGTTTGCTCTGTATATATGCACGCCTTCGATTTGGTGACAGCCAAGGCATTGAGTCGGAGCCCCAAGTTGAAGGAGGCTATCTCGGAGAATCCCGAAAGTGAGGACGAACGTCACTTGGAGGCCGTGGTTACGGCGAAGTTGCGACCACCCAAGAAGGTACCACGAGGCCCACACGATCGTGGCAGCTGAACTCAGGAGCAGGTTGGAGGGCACGCAAGAGGCTGATGGGTCGAAGACCAGGAAACTCCCGCCGGTCGAGAGGAAGACGCGGTGGGCACAGCTGAAGGGCGTATGCCCACATGCAGCTGACCGATCAGCTGGAGCCGGCGCACCACGTAGTAGACAAGTTCCACTCAATCAGGGTGGAAGGAGAGCTGCGGTACATAGCGCCGCATGAAGTGCCAGTAGAGACCAGGAGCTGCAGAATGCGAGACGGAGGAGCTCATCAAGAAGGATGCATCTGGCCACCTACGTGCGCATGACGAAGCAAAGCTTCCGGAGGCTGATACTCGGACTGACCTTCGCCTGAAGCAGGCCTACACGAGGAGGGGGTTGGCGTTAGAGGTGGCAGATGTGATGAGCTACACGGCTCATGAGCGGCTGATCGACAAGATGTTTCAAGAATACCAACAGGAGCCGCCCATGGGCTACATCGGCGTGACCCTGTCGCAAGTGGCCGCAGCAGACAGGAGGGCATGGAAGCTTGATGTCAGAAGATCTCCAAGGTGACCTGGGATGAGATGGCGTGGGCAGGAGGCTGGCAGACTCGGCGGTGGACCGGGTGATCGCGAATCCTGCTTTCATGACCCTGCTGCTGCCACTACCTGCCAACAAGGGTAGTGGATCGAAGGAAGAGGTCAGCCATGTGGTTGAGCAGGCCAACACTGGGCAGGGCAAGCGGAAGCTCATGAAGGAGAACCAGAAGCTCAAAGAGCGCCTGCGAGAGGCCGAAGCAAAGAAGACCAAGGCAGGGCCATCGCGTGGTGATGGTGAGAAGGCGGCTGCTCCGAAAAGGATGCCGATCAAGATGCCCAAGGAGCTGTGGGGGTTGTCCCCTATGAAGCACGGAGAGCGCCTGTGCTATGGATTCCAGCTTGGCAATTGCAAGAACGGCAAAGACGGCAAGTGCTCGAAAGGCCTGCGCACATGCGTGAAGCGCTGGAAGCAGGGGCACGGGGCCTTGCAACGCAGCCAGTGAGCCCAGGCATTCCCAGATGTGCCCAATGGTGAAGTAGAAGTCGCCAGGGGCACTGGAATCGGTGTCCAACAGGAGAGCTGAGAAGGACCCCAATCCATGTACAGACACTTCTCAATCATTCAGGTGCAACCTTGGCAAGCTGAGTGAAAACGTCCCGGGCGTAGTGCCTCGTACGTTTGAATTGTTTGCTGGGTCATGCAAGTTAAGTAAGTGTTGGAAAGCGCACGGTTTTTCAGCGGTAGGCATTGATCACAAGAAGTGTAAGAATAGAGTTGGACCTTGTATAGTTTTGGACCTGTCACGTTTCCAAGAAGTTTGTGGTGCTTGGGGTAGTTGTTGACTTGACTATGTCACATGAAGGCGCGGTGGTAGTGAGAAACAAAGAAGATAGGGTCACAGAGTTGGAGGCCACCATAGCAGAGATGGAGGCACTCGGGACATTCCCACCAGCAACCGCAGCCAAGGTGTATGGGCGACTGAATTTCGCCGAAGCACGGTGCAGTGGAAGGTGGATGGCGCCACTCATGGGGCAGTGAAACAGAGGGCGCTCATGAATAGGAATGTCCGGGGCATCACATGGGAAGCCCTGCAGTTGTCCGTTGGCCTTTTGAAGCAAGCCCCACCGAGGAAGCTCGAGGCGGTCAGCTCCGAGCCACCGTGCTTGGTGTTTACCGAATGGAGCCTATGAGAGTGGAGTTGCCGCGTGTGGTGCTGTTGTGTTACCAATCGCATTCGGGTTCGAGGTTGAGAAGTCTTGGCTGAGTGGCATGGGTATGGTCATGAGCAAGTCATAGCCCAGGCAGAGATGCTGCCCATAGTTGTTGTGAAGAGCCAGTTCCCGCAGTTGTTGAGAGGGGCCAGAGCGCTGTTCTTTATTGACAATGATGGAGTTAAGGAGGCATTCGTAGCAGGTGCGACGAAGTCAGAGGCGTGCAGAAAGATGTTAGTGGAAGCTATGATCTTAGATGCAGGAAACAACAGCCTCAACTGGTACACCCGCATACCCTCTCCAAGCAACATAGCGGACCCCCCTTCGACATTGAGGTGGGATGTGCTAGATGAGATGATTGACTATCTCAAAGTCACGGCCGAGTACGACTACAAGAAATGGGGTAGAAGTCGGGTAGTCTAAAGTGAATGAGTGACAAGTAAGGTCCATAGTAGAGTGGTTGTATAGGTTACAGATAAGGTGGTGAGTGATCAAGCAGTTTTTCCATGGTCCATACCTTTTAAAACCAGCAGCACAGCTGCACCGCACATGTCCCCAATGTGGAAAAGCAAGAGTCTTGAGCGGATGAGACTTTCGTAGAGTCGAAAGCTATCTGTCACGCAGTGACGATGTATTTTGACAACTAGAGACAGGGAATCTAAGTAATAGATGAACGGTCGAATCTGTGTGCCATTTTGGCTGCAAGACGTTGTTCGGTCCACCCACTCCTTTTGTTTGCCCACCCTCCTCACCCTGACTCTGGGAAGTCCGGAGTTGGAGTGGGGGGAACCCAGTCAACGGTAGTCGTTGTGGGTCAAGTCCCGGCGGGGATGGGGGTAGAATGCTGGTAGTCTAAAGTGAATGATGACAAGTAAGGTCCATAGTAGAGTGATTGTTTTGTGTACAGATAAGGTGTTGAGTGATCAAGCAGTTTTTCCATACCTTTTAAAACCAGCAGCACAGCTGCACCGCACATGTCCCCAATGTGGAAAAACAAGAGTCTTGAGCGGATGAGAGTTTCGTAGAGTCGAAAATAGCTTTTAAAGTTTTTGTGGAACTTTAAGCAGACTCACTGTAAACTTCCATTCAGGAATCCGCGAAGCTACTTCGGGTTAACATTCAATCTACTCCATCCAGCGGGCCGTTGACATGATGAGGTCAATATACTGAATGTACGCAGGGTATTTTGTTGTGACATCTGACGGGTAGGACTGGTCGGACAATGGCTTTTGTTCATGTACCTGTCACCTGTTTCAACGTTTATCACTTGCCAGTCTTTGCTTCCTGTCCAAAGCACAGGTGCGCAACGATGATAGTGGTGGGAGACCTGGAATTCTCTGGCCATCGGACTCTAGGGCAAATGCACAACATTGCCACCCTGACAACTGCTGGTTCCAATGCACAGCAGCAAGTGACATGACCAAGCTATTCGAACTCAAAACGTGGTGACCTTTGTTGCCACACCAACGTTTTTTTCATTCGTGTTTGCAAACATGAAGTACATCAGTGAGTTGTGGGCAGATTGGTGATCTGCGCTGATTTCATTTGGTAGCCCAACGCTGCAGATTTTTTTTGGTTTTTATTTTCGATACAGAACCAACCCTGGTTCCGCCTGGTCATGTGGTGATTTGTGACAACTTGCCAAGGAGATGAGAAGAGGAGACTACTCGAGGAGGTGTGCTTTCAAACGGTTTGTCCTGCTTCGAGTAACCTGCTCTGTTCATTTGACCACGGTGGCCTAGCAATGTTCTTTAAATTGATTTAGCTACGCAGGCCGCAGAGAAGCTTGAGGCCAAGGTGCGGATTATGCTGGTTGGGGGTCCACCAAGAACAAGCGACATCACCAGGTCAGAGATCCATCGGAAGGAACTGACGAGGGAAGCCTTTCACCTGCAGCTCAACCGGCTTTGCAATGAAACGAATCAGAAGAATGCAGAATGCAGGTTAGCATGACGGAGGCCGCCCTAGCAGATGCTGAGGACCAGACGTATGAAAGAATAATAATATGAAAGCCTTGCACTTTTCAGTTTTGATTTGATCTTGGTGTATGTGCCGACATGCACCACTCATGCTTTGGAGGAGAAGCTGACGCATGCACTGGCGGAGACAAGAGCTTCAGCCAAAGCCAAGGAGCTGGCCGAGGCCCAATGCTCGAGAACATGCAACCCTGTGTTGTTTGATGGTACGTATATACTTGAGTACAGCCTAGACTTTCAGTTGGCGAAGCACCTTCTTTCAAAGAGGGTTACTAGATGCCCGATACACTCGAATCGCTCGTGAGAGTGTTGCACATGGACAGATTTTTGACAGAGGCCCAGTTCGGAGTTTTTGGGATCATTCCCCAGTGTCATTTGGATCAACCGTTTTCAAGTCAAGATTATCAAATGACTGGCTCTTTGCTGTGCTTCAAGGCACAAGCTGTGGATGCCCTAGCGGAGGCTAAAGTGATGGCTCACGCCAAGGAGGAAGCTGAGGTGCAGTTGGGTTAACCACGGTGCACCTCTGCAATTACCTTCTTTGATGTATGTCAATGTATGTGCCTGACACCTGCCGCACCCATCCACTTTACGTCAACAGACATGTTTCGTGCTGTTTCATTCTTCTCAACTCTGGTTCTTTTGTATTCAACACCTTCACCGGTTTGATGGTGATTCCAGTTGGATATCTGCCATCTCGACCAAATAGGACGATTAAACAGCGGGCCGTTGACATTCAGACAGTAGCCCCTCAGCCTGTGGAGAGACCTTGAGACCTGGCTGTGAGGCTCATGCTCAGGCCTCCAGCGATGCTCGGGCACAGGCAGAGGCCGGTCTTTCCGCTCGAGTCTTTCGTTTGCGCAATCGCTGGTCATAGTTGTAGTCATGGTCGTCATTGTCAGTGGCAAAAAGGATAAGGAACATAAGGAACATGTATGGCAGCAGCAATGCTAGTTGAGTTGTTGAAAGTTTACTACGATTTACCTGCTTAACAGCTGGCAACGATGCCGATGATCACCGCCACTTGTTGTGATGGGCGGCTGTTTGGATGAAGGTAGGTTGAGCTTCAGTCACTGTAGCAGCACGACCCCTACCACAATTTCCACAAGCATCAACTTGGGTTAAGCCGGTGCTGCACAGCGGGCTCTGCTTCGGTTAAGCTCTCTTTTTCTGTAGCTGAGACTGCGCAGGCGAGGCTTGCCACTGCCATTGCGGAAGTCAGGGCAGCGGCCGAGGCCAGAGAAGCTGCGGAGGCACAGTTGGGCCGTTTTGAATCAGGCAAGATAGATGCTCAGATAGATGAGAGGGGAATGGGCCAAAAGCTGTTAAGACCTTGTGGGCAACTTTTGTTTTGGGACAAGCATTTGGGGTAGGTGGCGGACGGTACCTGGGACCTAGGTATGGTCCAGTGTGGGCCAAAGGTCATCCTGCAAAGCTTGACTTTCAATGTTTGGTAAGGAAGGGGCTTGACAGACAAGGTTTTGGAGCACTGGTGGAAACATGTAATGGACTAGTACTGGGGTTCATGCCAGGCACAGTCCATGGCGGCCATGGCAGAAGTGAAAGCTTTTGCAAGTGCCAAAGACCATGCAGAGGCGCTCCGTTTTCGAAGGAGGTAAACACGTTCTGAAGATCCCTTTCTGCGAACATGCCGCCAGCTGCAAGGGTCCTTGATGAGGATTGGTGTCCTATCTCATGAGACCAGGTAGCAATGTGGCTAGTATGATTTCCAGCCTACTTTTGCTTTACCTACCGATCATGGCAGGCTCAAGCGGCTGCTGCATTGGCCGAAGCTAAAGCTTTGGCCAAAGCGAAAGAAGGAGCTGAGGCAGGAATAAGGGATCCATAACTTGGATCCAAGGATTGTCTCCTCGAAAAATAGGAGGATGAATAGGGTTTGCTGTGCACTGACTTCTTGCTGGGACAAAGAGGATGTTTACAAAAGGTTGGAACATCTACATTTCTGTGGGTGACCCACCGCTTTCGACCGGTTTGTTGGTGCTTAGCTGTTTCTCCCAGGGTATGATATGCTGTTTTCACATGCAACTTACGAACCCCCATCTTTCGCGAAAGGTGCAGAGGCAGGTGGCCTTGGAGGAGGCCAGAGCATCCAGCGAGGCCAAAGCTGCAGCAGAGGCGGTGGGCGGATTTTATCGATGAGCTACCTTTCTTGTTCGCAAAGCCTTATTCTTCTTCACAAAGGAACAGACGCCTGCTTCTTCTCATAATACACGCTCTTTGTTGGAGCACGACGTTTTGCATAAATTTAAATTCAGAAAGTCACATTAAATCAATGCATCCCATTCCCTTGAAACAGCAATTGCACGATCGCAGCTTATTGACCAACTGACTGTTATCAACTTGTTCATCCACCACCTGAACCAACTATATAAACGATTAAAAAATACAGTAGATAGAAATCACACCACAAAGGTCGAGGATTCGCGATTCGATCCACATCAAATTCAATTCAAGATAGAACGCTGTGATTCTCACAGCTTCCCATTTTTCTGATAGCATTTGCAGTTGCACCCAGTTGCGCCCGGTGTTTCATGCCACAAGCTCCTCCTCCGCCAGGCCCGTGCCTCCTCAGTGGCCGCACAAGCCGAAGTGGCGGTGCATGCGCGGCAGGCGGCCGAGGCCTGGTGCCCTTGGGTGTTTGAAGGTTTTGAAGGGGCGCTGGTTGGTCTATGCGCTGTCCAAATGGTACAGTAACTCTTGGGCCTGGTAGCGTCCTTGCTCCTAGTAGTAAGGCCCCCCCCTAGTAGCTTCTTGTTCCTAGTAGCGATGCCAGGAGCCCCTAGTAGCGTCCTTGCTCCTAGTAGCAAGGACAACCTGTTGAACTGGCAATGGTCTCTTGTGGCGGTTTTGTGTATGAATTTGTGTGGTGGAAGGCATGCTTTTCTGAAAGCCAGGTGATCGATTGATCAGGCACCCGGTGCTGCTTCCTGTTGAACATGAATGTGGATGAACTTGTTCCCCCTGGTGCAATTGAACTAATCTTGCTACTTAGCAGCGTATTTCAAGACCTCAATATCTTGGACTTAACAGCCTCTTCAATCCCTCCTTTCTTCATGATGAACCGGCGGATGAAACTGAATTCCAAGTGCCACCCACTCGTCTTCAAGAAGACGATCTCCAACAGTCCACAAAACCACCGAAACAAAGAACTCCAAGAAAGAACCAGCCTCTGCAGCAAGGCGTGAAAGAAAAAGAATACAAGGCCTCTGTGGGCAACATCACTTTACATAAAGGCTGCACACAGGTGACGCGTGCCGCACGTTTCGTGCCCTGCACAGCGACGCTTTTTTCAAGGCGAAGATCAAGGCGACCAGTGAGGCCTTGGCCCTGGCGGAGCAGCGCCTCAGTGTGGCGGTGGCGGCGGCCGGCGAGGCCAAGGCGACCGCCGAGGCCTGGGCCTCTGAGGCCACAGAAGCCTCCAAGAAGGCGAAGCTCAAGGCGGGGGAGTAGCCCAATCGATGAGTGACTTATCACTTATCCAATATTCCATTACTTAGACGTAGATATATATATATATATGCATACACACACACACACTCTTCTGGGCCTCTGAAATGACGGGTTACTGTTGAGGAATGGCACTGGATCCCATTGGCTTCCGATCAATGATGGGCAGAAACTAGAGATGGAGGGGCATGAGAACGCAGTACGAAAAGCATGTTCTCCCCGCCCACCCACCAGGTTTTTGCTACGATAGTTACCCACGAGGTCTTGCGGACCCCAAATACTGACAGCTCGAGCAAGATTAACTGCGCTCAGGATGCAGCGCATCAGCGTTTGGCTTCGATTTGCACGGAGGTGCAAGTCTGGAAGCCTGCTTAGCCGTGGCATACATTCAAGCTGCTAGACCCATCAGTGTATGTATGCTGGGGGTAGACTAATCCACAAGGACTTGCTTTTGCTGCCAGGCCGATGGTGCGTGGTCCCACAAGAGAAATTGTTTAAACTTAAACAAAAGGACTCCTTTTGCTCTCAAACACCTGCAACGCTGCTTCGGTAGATATGTAATGCCGTCCAGCAAGTCAAGAGCCACTGGTGTCTCGCCGTCCAAATACACTATTAACATCGCAATTCCTGGTCTTGAGGCAGTCTTCAGGTCTGCGGCGAAATTATGTCATGAGTCATGCTCCAACCATTCCAACCATGCTCTGAAGGCGCAGCCTCGGTGGTTGGCGCAGCGCCTCCAGAGCTGCGGCTACAACGTGCTGCGCTGGGCCTTTGAACACTTGGTGAAGAACGCCATCGAGCTTCGAGGAGAGCAGCGCTTAGGTCCTGCGGTCGCCAGCCAGGCCGGGCGGCAGTCGGTGGGGAGTGCGGGGGTTGACTAGAGAAATGGAGCATAGCATAGTGATGCGCGAAAGATGTCATTGGAAGTAGATCAAAGAGCGGCCGACACCTTTTTGCATGCTTTTGCATTTCCGTGCAGTTAGAGGTCAGTGGCCACACTCAGTTGAAAGCGAGGGTCCAAAAAGAGCCAGAATGCACAGCGTGCAAGAGAGAAAGACTGTTTTTGTTTTTCAAAAGACAGGTTTTGTATGAAAACAAAGGAACACGATTCAGAAAACGATCAAAGCGCGACTTTTTGGGCATGTGCTATGTACACGTGTTGTTTTTGCGCCCTCCCGCGTCCAACCAGACCGAAGCAATTCTCGAGAATGCCACCCTGTTCATTATTGACCACTTCAGATCCGTATTTGCGGGATATTTCCGCAACAAAGACGGATACAAAATACCTTACTTTAGGTAAAGCCATCAAACACGTGAAATTGGGAGGAACAGCACCAGGGTGAGATGGAGTGTGATTGAGCATCCTTGAAAGAGGCACAAAGCCTGCATCATGAGAACCAGCTTCTACTGGATTCGATGCGGCAGCAGCACGAGGAGATCACCTGCTATCTGCTACCAGCTTTACGGGATAGGATTAGAGTTCTGATTTTGTTCCCAAAACACATTCTGGGACTCAACCTCCACCCTTTGTTCTAGTTGTTCTATGATTTTTGTACAGAGTTGTTCATGGATACCTGATACCTGAAACCAGATCTCACATCTCCCCTTGTGTGGGAGCATGTTGGGAAATAGCTGGTCAGATGGGGGTCATAGCCCTAGGGGCCTTGCTAACCCCGAGCAGCATTTAGAACAAACATTTATATACATACACCTCTTGTTGATTTTGACTACATTCATTTGTTCCTCAGTTTTCGGTTTTCGGGCACCACAAACACACAAGTTCACCAGCAGTCGTGCCAGCTCTGGGACATCCGAAACTGGTTCTAATAGCGATGGCCTCCAACCTACTAGCGATGGCCTCGCACCCAATAGAGTCCTTGCTTCTAGTAGCTTCTTGTTACTAGTAGTAACACCAGGAGCTACTAGTAGCTTCTTGCTCCTAGTAGCGATGCCCTTGCTCCTAGTAATGATGCCCTAATAGCTTTCAGAGAATACCAAAATCCGAAACTGGTTCCTGAGGAGCGGCTTCGGCAAATGGCTTCTGAGCACGAGCAGCTACTGCAGCGGGTGGCCGACTCCATCACTCGAGAGCTCCAGCCCGAGGCCCCAGGCATCTGCAGGCATTTGCCCCACACTCCAGGTGGTGGTCGATGAGGGTTGACGAACATATACAAACATGATCTTTGAGGGTTCCTTGAAGCTGATTGGACTTGTGACAAGATGCTGATCCTCCAGGCTGGTGAGCGGCCTGGCCGAGCAGCGTCGCCTCCGCGAGGCGTTTGCGGTTTGGCGCTGGGCGCCCGTGCGCTCGCAGGGTGCAAGACGGATCCTGCGGGTGTTGAAGCGCCACTTGCAGAGGAGACCAACAAAAAATCATATATAACTAGTAACAAGGATGCTATTAGGGGCTCCTGGCATCGCTACTAGGAGCAAGGACGCTATTAGGGGCTCCTGGCATCGCTACTAGGAGCAAGGACGCTACTAGGGGCTAGCAAGGACGCTACTAGGGGCTGCTGGCATCGCTACTAGGAGCAAGTAGCTACTAGTAACAAGGATGCTATTAGGGGCTCCTGGCATCACTACTAGGAGCAAGGACGCTATTAGGGGCTCCTGGCATCGCTACTAGGAGCAAGGACGCTATTAGAGGCTCCTGGCATCGCTACTAGGAGGAAGGACGCTATTAGGGGTCCTGACATCGCTACTAGGAGCAAGGACGCTATTAGGGGCTCCTGGCATCGCTACTAGGAGCAAGGACGCTATTAGGGGCTCCTGGCATCGCTACTAGAAGCACGGACGCTACTAGGGGCTCCTGGCATCGCTACTAGGAGCAAGTAGCTACTAGTAACAAGGACGCTATTAGGGGCTCCTGGCATCGCTACTAGGAGCAAGTAAGTAGCTACTAGTAGCAAGGACGCTATTAGGGGCTCCTGGCATCGCTACTAGGAGCAAGGACGCTACTAGGGGCTCCTGGCATCGCTACTAAGAGCAAGTAGCTACTAGTAACAAGGACGCTATTAGGGGCTCCTGGCATCGCTACTAGGAGCAAGTAGCTACTAGTAACAAGGGCGCTATCAGGGGCTCCTGGCATCGCTACTAGGAGCAAGTAGCTACTAGTAACAAGGACGCTATTGGGGGCTCATGGCATCGCTACTAGGAGCGAGTAGCTACTAGTAAGAAGGACGCTATTAGAGGCTCCTGGCATCGCTACTAGGAGCAAGGACGCTACTAGGGGCTCCTGGCATCGCTACTAGGAGCAAGTAGCTACTAGTAACAAGGACGCTATTAGGGGCTCCTGGCATCGCTACTAGGAGCAAGTAGCTACTAGTAACAAGGACGCTATTAGGGGCTCCTGGTATCGCTACTAGGAGCAAGTAGCTACTAGGGGCTTCTGGCGTCGCTGCTAGGAGCAAGGACGCTACTAGGGGCTCCTGGTATCGCTACTAGGAGCAAGGACGCTACTAGGGGCTCCTGGTATCGCTACTAGGAGCAAGGACGCTACTAGGGGCTCCTGGTATCGCTACTAGGAGCAAGGACGCTACTAGGGGCTCCTGGTACCGCTACTAGTAACAAGGACGCTATTAGGGGCTCCTGGCATCGCTACTAGGAGCAAGGACGCTACTAGGGGCTCCAGGTATCGCTACTAGGAGGAAGGACGCTACTAGGGGCTCCTGGCATCCCTACTAGGGACGATAAGGGCGCTACTATTGGCTCCTGCTATCGCTACTAGGTATCGCCAGTAGGAGAAGGACGCTACTAGGGGCTCCTGGTATCGCTACAAGGAGCAAGGACGCTACTAGGGGCTCCTGGTATCGCTACTAGGAGCA